>JAJIZJ010000348.1:10000-28517 GCA_022606455.1 Callitettix versicolor | reverse complement strand
GACTAAAACCTATTCCTACCTGGAAATCCTGGAGGATAGGTTGATTTACACTGATACGATTCCGTTGTCTATACCCAAAACCGGGGAAGCTGACTTAGAAACAGGCGACTATTTAGGCGAGCTTACTGACGAAGTAGCCGAATACGGACCAGGAGCGTACATTTCGACTTTTGTTAGCGTTTTCCCAAAAACTACGCTTACAGTGTAAAAATCCTGGTGAAACAGAAGTTAAAACTGTCTGTAAAGTAAAAGGAATATATCTCAATAAATAATGCACAAATAATAAATTTTAAAACCATCAAGACCATGATTCTAGAAGTAGCCCACCGAAATAGTAATAACGAACCATCACAAAATTTGTAGAATAAAAACACTAACGTAGTGAGTCGTCCTCGAAAAAATCTATCGACCCGTGTATACAAAAAAGAAGAAGAGTAGAAGATTATAATACACTACCAATCAGGTATAAAAGACCTCGGTTGTGCTAGAGCCTTGTGAGTCTCTATAGCGGTAGGAGACATCCACCGTGAAACAGAGCTGCACACTTTATAAAGTATACTTTATAAAATCTAAGTTCCAATAACCTGTTCTGTTACTACTACCTTAAAAGCCGACTTTTATTATACGTGTATATTTAGTTAACAATAGCCTACTATTATATAGAGTATACTTTAAAAGAAATAAGAATTTTAAAATGAGTAGGAGTGTGTTATTGCGTCATTTCTGGATTTGTACTTTAAAATGTGTCCGTCGTCTGTTATTAAAATATTTAGTCTAGTGGCAACATGTCTGTCGTTACATACATAAAGTTAAGTCTGTCACTCTTAGTAAAAGTATGTCTGTCGTTTAATATTATATTACCGTTCTTACCTACTTTACATTATGAAAATTTGCCCTCCGTTGTAAAATGCTACATTTAATAATATTTTACAGAATTTCGATAATGGGATATAATATGACTTATAATATACAAGTATCCGAAACGTAAGACGCCTAAATATTATGTAATAAAATATCACAATGCCTATAAGTCGTCCTCAATATAAAGTGTACAAAGAATCTACAGTTTCTAATGTGCTAGAGTTTTTGTGAGCGTCATAGCGGTAGGAGACGTTCACCGTGAAACAGAACAGCGCATCTCGATAAACCTAGGCGTAATTAGTATATCATTATTTCAGTAATTAGTGTGAAGGGTTTTGAAAACTATATTAAAAAAACTGACATAATAATGTACAATAAGTACTCGTAGTCCTTACAAATGTATTTTAAACGTATATTAATTTTCAAGAAGAAAAAGATAATATGATAATTTGAATTTACATTTTAGAGTGTGTACTATAAAAACGTAAACAATATGAAGCTAATACGTCAAAGAGTTAAAATGAAAATTGTTTTCATATATTTTCGCTTTCTCTTTTCATTTCCAATGTACTTCCACCTAACACCAATATATTAACCAAATATCCTTTGTACCTTCTAAAACACAGCAATTCAATTTTATTTTTAGTATTTTATACGCGATATACAGGATCTATCAAAACCAAAACGATAGATTCTCATTCCCTTTCCGGTGGTGTGTGTGTGTGTGTGTGTGGTAATGTAAGTGTGTGTGAATGCACGCTGTGTGTGTGTGTGTGTAATGATATTAGGTTAGGTAGAATGTATGGACAGTATGTGTTTTCAAATGTGATATTAGGCTTGTTATTGTAACTTTATAATATAAATAAATAAATATATATATATATATATTTGTATATATGTAGATTTATGTGTATATTTATGTATATATAATTATTAAAAAACATAATATAATAATTAGCTTGGAATTACTAGTGTTAGATTAGTAGTTATATTATTACATGAATACCCAGAACTGGATTTTATTGAATATAATATGTTAGGTATATTTATTATTTTTTTATTATTATTATCATTTTATTATTATTAGTATTATTTTGTTTGTACTTTAATATTATATTATTATTTTATTTTATTAATATTAATATTATTATTATTTGTTTTATCTCTGTTCTAGCTGTATCCTCATAATCGTAATCTTCGTAATCGTCTGCATAAAGATCCGGATTTGTGTTTTCTAATTTTTTCTTTTATCACCTTGAGGGAGATTAGGGTTAACTGTTTTCTCACTTTATTTTCTCTGATCAAGATATTCTTCCAAACTTGTTCTAGCCAAAGTTTTTCTTTATCTTGATCGTAATTGAGTGCTTTTCGTTTTACAACAAAACCCGAAAAATTTTCATCATTTTCTTCTTCTTCTTCATCGCTAGACTCAAATCTATTACGTTTAACGGTGTGTACTCTTACGCCTGGTTTATAAATTTGTATATTCGGAATTATATTTTTACATCACCACCACCAACACCGCTATCATCACCACCTAACTTTTTTAAAGGTTTAACTATAGGTGAAAATTTTTTCCAAAAACTCTTCAGATTCAACATTACGCGTTAAAGCCAGATGTTTTGCTTTAATACTTTTCGTAACTTATTAATTTTTAAAATTATTTCTCTGCGTTTCCGCTGAAATATTATCACTTTCACCTCCATAATGACAAGTTTTTATTTTGAAATCTAATTTGATACTGAACACTTTTTCTATACACTTTAAAACTAGGATATTGAAAACAAAACAAGGAGATAAAATATATATATATATTTATTAGTATTATTCAATCAAATACATTTTTTTTTTTTTTTTTAATTTCCGTAATGGTGTTGCTTCATCCAATAGCGCTGAGCAGCCGGACAGGTACATTTTTCCCTGTGTTGTAAGGGCATATAGAGTGGTCCTCAGGATTTGCAGTGGATCCTTCCAACATCGCAAGGTATTCTTGCAGTTGCTCCGCAAAACTGCAATTATAATATCGGTCCAGTTTATTTTTTGCCACGACCTTCTTTGCAATCGTCCGATAACTTTATAATTACATCTTTTGTATACATAATAACAATGTTTAAGACCATAATACCAAAACACTGTTCCTGTTTTAATAGACTGATCTTTCATTAAATAACTATTAGTATTACTGTAATCTTCTAAGTCCGATGCAGCCAAAGCTCCTTCAGGAAACATCTGTTCAAGAGCTCTATTGTTTTGAACTCGGTGTTTGGTTGAGAAGAAGTTGAACTGTTCATGATGGCTCTCAAAACAAAATAGTAAAAACCTTTCAACAACCTGTCTTAAATACTGAAATTTACGTAATATATTTTACACACACATTGATATTTCAACCAGTATTAATTATATAAAATGTGCGTAAGGAATTTGTAAAATAAAACTAAGATAAATTATATATATAATCAACTTTATTTAATCAATAATTTTTTAATGATAAATAATAAATATTAAAAATCTATTCCGTCATCGTCTCCGCTGCTCCGCTGTTTCTGCGCCCTGCTGCCTCCGCAGGCTCTGTCGCCTCCTCTGCCTCTGCTGACTCAACCACCGCTGATATGAACGGATCATCCCAATCTTCATCGGCGATAATAGGGGTGAGTAGAAAGCATATGTCTTCTACGTATTACATCCCAGCGATTTTCTGCCTCCTCTTCGCTACTACTGTCAGTACTAGGGACATCAACCTCAGCATAAAATCGCTCGAGCCACTGCCTATAGAACTCGTCTTGCTGTTCTTCTCTTCTTCTTCTTCTTCTCTTGTTCATTAACAACATACTCTCTCTATTAAAAATGGAATGTTATTTTTAAATAAGACACCCATCTTTAAACTCAGTTAGAAGTTGACTGATGCATGTAGGAGGCGAAAGCCAATAATATAAGCGAGAGAAAATATGTTGAGTTGGAACTGTTCCAACAGCGTGAATACATAATCCATACCTGTATTAATTATTCCTTCCGGATATTAATGTGAGTCAAGAAGTTGTTTTATTTGAAATAAAATATTTTCACTATTTAAACATTTTATACCGAAAATTGATAAATCGTTTTGTTTCACTCTTTCTACCGAATTAGTAAATTCATTGAACTCGAAAACAGAATCATTTTTAAAACATACAACAAACCGTTAATATATCGAAAACTGAGTCTGTGCTGCTGGTAGACCGTTAAATATTTTATAAGTAGCTCCATATCTCCCAACCGAAAAATAATCTCATTTATTTCCATAAAATAGTTATCATCGGAAAAGAAATATGATTTTCTACGTAAGTATTTACTAATCCTTGGAATCGTATGTTGTCCTCCCATATTTCGATTGTATTGTCACAGGATATCCGTTTATAAGTTGTAATGAAGGAAAATCTAACATATATATTTGTCGGTTTATAAATAATACAAGTTGGTCGTTAGGTCTCTGATAGAGAAAATCTATTTTTGAAAATTTTGAGGTAAAACTGCAACCAATCTGTTATGTTGCGCGCATCACTAATTGTTTTATCGCTTAACTGAACTATCCAAAACCATTTTTCAGCGAGGACAGAAACCTCGCGTAGAGCAAAAGGGCAAATGCTGGCTTGATCCTGATGTTCAGTACGCATAGGATCGCGAAAGCACCGCTTTCGATCCCTTTGGCTTGAAGAGTTTTCAGCAAGAGGTGTGAAAAGTTACACAGGATAACTGGCTTGTGGCGGCTAAGCGTTCATAGCGACGTCGCTTTTGATCCTTCGATGTCGGCTCTTCCTATCATTGCGAAGCAGAATTCGCCAAGCGTCGGATTGTTCACCCGCCAGGGAACGTGAGCTGCTTAGACCGTCGTCGAGACAGGTTAGTTTTACCCTACTGATGACTAGTGCAATAGTAATCCTGCTCAGTACGAGGAACCGCAGGTTCGACAATTGGTTCATGCACTGGTCGAGCGGCCGGTGCGAAGCTACCATCCGTGGGATTATGCCTGAACGCCTCTAAGGCCGAATCCTGTCTAGATAATGGCGCCGATATCACTAGGAGTCCCGTGAGTCGATAGGCTCAAAACAATGTGACTTTATTAGGCGGTGCGTGTCTCGGACTGCCCGTCGCACGAGCCATTGGCCGCCGGTCCATTTGAGTGGGCGATCGTCGGGGATCAACCCGCGATCGTTCCGTCCGGCGGCGTATCTTGGTCATTCTTCGAGTTCGATGTCGGGACTCGGAATCGTCTGTAGACGACTTTAGGTACCGAGCGGGGTGTTGTACTCGGTAGAGCAGTTGCCACGCTGCGATCTGTTGAGACTCAGCCCTTAGCTTGGGGATTGGTCTTGTCAGCTAGACGAGCCCTGCAGCGCCCGATCTAGGCTGGGTAAAAAGTAGGCGCACGCTGTGTACATTATTATTAATATTGTTATTGTTCTGTTATAATTATTATTATATTATAACACATATGCGCGGCGTTTGTGCGATGGCGATGGTGATGATCGCTCTGTTGAATTGATTCGTTTTCGAATTGTAACAACACACGTACACGTGTATACACACACACATATGATAGAATTTAAGGGGCCTGGAAATCGGTGATCATCGGTCAGTAATAATGGATTTTTTTCCGGTGATCATCGGTCAGTAATAAAGGATTTTTTCCGGTGATGATCGGTGAGTAATAAGGATTTTGTCCGGTGATCATCGGTCAGTAATAAAGGATTTTTTCCGGTGATCATCGTTGAGTAATAAATAAATAATAAAAAATTAACACCTACCTACCTACCGGCCAACATATAAAACGTAACTACTGTAGAAAACTAAATTCAGAATAATTAATTTGGGCTGTAAGTGGTATGATGGCGTTTGAAATAACAGAACACTATTTACTAATAACAATATACCAATAATAAACTTATAAAAAAGTCACTGTTATATACAATTAACACGTGAATACTAAATAAATATTTTGGGCTGGTTATAGTGTGATGGCGTTTAAAATGATTTAAACACTTATCTTTATTAGCAGTTAATACAATGAACGTATTAAACGTCATTGCTTTACAGAATTAAGCACCGATGATCACGGGTACCGACGATGACGATGACGATGATGATGACGATGACGATGACGATGACGATGACGATGACGATGACCATGACGATGACGATGACGATGACCATGACCATGACCATGCGACCATGACCATGACCAACACCATGACCATGACCGCGACCATGCCGACATGACCATGACCATGAAAAAGACCATGACCATAACCATGACCATGACCATGACCGCGATGACGATGACGATGACGATGACGATGACGATGACGATGACGATGTGATCACGTAAATTCCGACATGACGTTTGAAGTATTTAAACACCTATGTTCCGAAGGATGGAACAGAAACACTCACGCTTTTGTTGTGATCGACAAAGAACGGCCTAAACAGAAAGGAAGATATAGATTTGGATTCGATATATTTGTGCAAATTTAGGAGGAAAAATGATATTTATTTTGGAAGGTAATATTGGAGCAGGCAAGAGCACTTTCGCTTCGTTATTACAAAACAGATTGAAATTACACGGTTGTAGAGTGAAATATATTAAGGAACCTGTAGACCAATGGACTAATTTTTATGGTGAAAATATCTTGAGCATGTTCTACAACGAGCCGAAAAGGTGGGCGTTTACTTTTCAAACGACAGCGTTAATGGACAGTGTTCTTAATGAACTTGAAGCAAGAAAATATCTGCAAGAAGGTTATACAGTTATTTTGGAAAGGTCAACATTTTCAGTAACCGAATTGTTTTTTCCTTTACTTCAAGAACAGAATGTAGTTAACGGAACCGAAACCAATGTGTTTAAATTACTACAACATATGATGCCAAAACATTTTGATAATCTGTGTAATAGTTTGTGTACAATTTATATAAAAACTGAACCCGAAGTTTGTTACGAACGAATAAATAAAAGGAATCGCCAGGAGGAAATCAACAAAATTGAATTGGACTATATTGAAAAACTGCATATATTACACGAAGAGAAAGTGACTAAAACAAATTTGAACCACAAACTTGTTATTATTGACGGTACTAATGTGTCCGAAGAGAACTTTTTACAAGCAAATATTTTATATAATTCCAATGAAAACATTTCAGATTTTATATTTTCCGAACTTGTACATTGTAACAAAGTTTGAATACAATAATAAAGTGTATGGTGAGGATACAATACTTGTAATATTTGTTTAAAAACATTCTTTCCTAGGCGGATGCATTCTTGTTCACGCAATCGTGTTAAGCCAGTAAGGTGTAGCATCATGCAGTTCGTGACAATACGTCCTTGTTCCACTCACGTAATCATGGATAGGCGGATGCAACGTGCGGCGGTATATATATATATAGGATGCATTTCAGGTATCATTATTACTACACCTGCAGTTAACTTGTGGTATTCAACAGTTCGTTTTTCTACTGTCTCAACAACAATTCTTCCGATATTCAACAGCCCTTTTTTTTGACTGTTTCAACAACGATTCTTCTCTTTCAATTCAATGTAAGTATATTGTAATTTTTATTTCAAAACTTTACCAAAATATCCGAATTTTTTTTATTTCAAGACTTTACCAAAATATTAGTTTGATTTTTTTCTTTAGTTAAATGGAAAGTAGACCAGTAGACCTAACAATATTGTTATTTTTTGAATAAAATATTGTTTAACTTACACCTCACTTTACATTCACCACTTTTTTGACAGTTTTCAATAATCTGACATTTAAAAAAAAAATGTTGTAAAATAAAATCAAATTACCAATACTATTAAATGTTATTTAATAAGAGTGTTATACAATAACAAAAATGTGGCTAAATTAAATTTCAATGTAGGTTTATATGAGAATCTAGATAGATTTTTTATGCGAAGAAATATAAGTTGCTTGCTTATATGAGTAGTAAAATAACAAAACATTTTTTTGCTAGTGTGTAATAAAATACAAATATTTGCAAGATCTTGTACAGAGATTTTCAATTACAATAATTTTTATTTCAAAATTTTACTAAAATATCCGATTTTTTTATTCGTTTCATTTTTTTATATGAGTAGTAAAATATTTACTTGCTATTGTACTTGATAGTGTGTAATAAAATACAAATATTTACTATATCTTGTTCAGAGATTTTCAATTCAATCTAAGTATACTATAATTTTTATTTCAAGACTTTACCAAAATATTTGTTTGATTTTTTCCTTTAGTTAAATGGAAAGTAGACCAGCGGAAAGTAGATCAGTAGACCTAACAATAGATATGGATGAAGAATTTCTGAACTTTGAGAAAATGGCGGGTCTGAGCAACCGACCAGTACAAAGTTTTGAGAATGTAGCGGGTCCCAGCAGCCGTCCAGTACAAAGTTACGAGAATGTAGCAGGTCCTAACAATCAACAACAGGCTGCGGCTGTCAATAAAAATGGTATGGGAAGGATGCTAAAATTTATTAACGTGTTTGAATGTCTAGTTATGTTAGGTTTAAAATCGTATGATAAATTAGATTTATTGGTGAATGGGTTAAGAAACAATGTTGAAATTATGACAACACCTTCTTTTGTAGAAATATTAGTAATACTACAAGAAATGTTAATCGTGTATTCGCAAGTAATTTATGATAATAATGATGTTTTTAGCCAGGATAAATTTTTATTTTTGAAAAGCGAGGAGAAAACTTTGGAAGAACTTTATTTCATATTTAATTCAATATTGAACAAAGATTCTATAAAAGAAAAACTATTTCGTAATGCTCTTATACAAAAATTATATAAAATTGTAACACAAATATTTAAAGCTGATGGTTCATTACAAAATGAAAAAAGAAAAAGAAAGAACACCCAAAAACCGCAACAAAAAGTGAAAAAAACAAAAGTTACCGAAAATATTTTTGAAAGTTTTGATTCCGATAATTTTGATGATAGTGATAACGATGATGAATTTGAAGAGAACGATGTTTTCTTAAAGTTATTTAATAAAACAGATAAAAATCTTCCTTTTGTAATCAGCCAACAGTTTCAAATTATGAAGGGGGATAACCGTAAAAGAATAACAACACCTGGGGAGGAGGGGACACACTTGATCAAAATTGAAATTTCCGATATGAAAGATTTGAAACGTTGTAAAAGTGACAAAACATTTTGGCAATGTGTATCACGAAAAGGTTACTTTCTTTTAAACATTAAAGAATCAGACGATAAAAAATCTATGAATGAAATTTGTAATATTTTAAGTAAAGCTTTGGAAAAAGTATTGCAAATAAAGAATGTAAAAAAAGAAACATTTTCGGTTGAAAAGAAAAAGTAACTTTTTCTGGTACAAAGTAGAACATATTAAAATTATTAAAATTTATTATTTCAGTAGCAGTCAACTGCCGGTTGGGTTATTTTAAATTATCTAATTACGGATATCCCCCTGAACGTTGCACAGAACAATCTGCTGGATACGATCTACGCAGCGCTTATTCATTAATGGTACCAAAATTTGGAAAGGCTTTAGTCAAAACAGACATAGCAATAGAACTACCCCCAAATTCTTATGGTAGAATAGCGCCTAGGTCTGGGTTGGCGAATAAATATTATATAAGCGTGGGAGGAGGTGTTATCGATAGAGACTATACAGGGAACGTTTGTGTATTATTGTTTAATCATTCCGATAAAGATTTTATTGTAAATAGAGGCGATAGGATTGCCCAATTAATTTGCGAAACATGTTTCTATCCCCAGGTGTTTCAACTTGATAGTTTACCTGAAAGTACAGAAAGAAACGCTAACGGTTTAGGTTCATCCGGATTGAATTAAAAAATATTTTTTCTTTCAGCCATGAAAAGAAGTCATGGACCAACAGTTGACCAGCTACAGACAGGCCTAAGACATAAACGAAGGCGAATAGCACTTGACATTCCAGAAAACGAATTTATTGAGTTGGAAAATGCTTTTGGGGGAATTTTGAAAACATTTTTTCTAAAACATACTGATCATGAATTAAAAGATATTTGTCCGGTTTTAATTAGCAATAAGGAAAAAATGAAAACTTTAATTGAACGTTTACTACAACAATATGATTTGTTAAAATTTAATATTGTTGTAGAGTGTACATTTGTTAAACCGATAACCAATATAACGCAGAGTAGAGCTTTTAAAACGGAAAACGTTGTAGTTCTTAAAGAGAGTTTCATAGACGGTGTTTTACTGGAAATGTTTGAAAAAATCTGCGCGGAGGAGAACGAGTATCAAGGCAAGGGAAGCGGTTGGACTTTATCATCCGTAGATGGTATTCTTTTAAGGTTCAGCCGATACCAACCGTTACGCGGCAGTTCTTACTTGCCTTTACCACAAAAAATTGCCAATAAAAAAGCCGTTATTAATCCTAAAAATTTAAACGATCAAAAATGTTTCCAATGGGCAATCCTATCGCGTTATATTACAGGAGGGCATGTTGAAAGGATTAATTCTCGTTACACTGATTTAGCAGATAAATTTAATTTTAAGGGAATAAGCTTTCCTACACCTTTGAAGGAAATTAAATTATTTGAAAAATTAAATGACAATGTTAGCATCAATGTATATGGAGTTAACGAGAAAAATGAAATATATCCGCTAAGAGTATGCGTTGTAGATAAGAGAAATCATTTTGATTTGTTGTTAATTTCTAATGCGAGTGGTGAATATCATTATTGTTATATATCAAATTTTTCAAGATTAATAGGTAACCAAATAACAAAAAATTGTGGAGAAAAAGTTTTTTGTAAACGTTGTTTTGCTTTTTATCAGGAAAGAATCGTTATGGAAAATTGAATAAACATAAGATAGATTGTGATTTGAAAAAACCTGCAAAAATTGTGATGCCCGAAAATGTTGACGAGTCGGCTCCTATTTTGAAATTCACTAATTTTCATTACAAATTTCGTATTCCGATTGTAGCGTATTGCGATTTCGAATGTATTTTAAAAAAAGTTGATCAAAAAAATACAAAATTTACAACAATTATAGATCAACATATACCCATGAGTTTTTGTGTTTATCTAGTTATAGACAGCAGTGTTCCAGAATCTATTAGATCGAAATTACCTATGGAACCGTATCTATATAGGGGTGATGATGCTGCAAAAAAATTTATGGAATATTTAATTTCAATCACGAATAAAATTGGTGGTTTAATGAAAATCAAAAAACAAATGACCGTTCTAACCAGTGAAGAGCAAAACAAGGTAAAAATACCACGCACTGTGAATGTTGTAATTTAGAATTTTCCATGATAGAATCACCCGTTTTAGATCATTGTCATTTAACCGGAAAATTTAGGAATGTATTGTGCAATAGTTGTAATTTGAAAAGACAAAATCAAAAATATTTACCTGTATTCATACACGGTAGTTCTAATTATGATAGTCATTTTATTGTGAGACAGTTGGACTGCGATCGAGAAAAATATCAGTTATTCCAAATACTAGCGAAAAATATATTACTTTCACTAAAAACACTTCCAGTAACATTAAATTGCGATTCTTAGACAGTTTTAGATTTTTGAGCGCGAGTTTAAGTCAGCTTGCAAACAATCTTCCAAAAGACAAATTTTTTCACACAAGTTTATTTTATTCGGAAAACGATATATCTTTGGTGACTAGAAAAGGGATATATCCTTATGAGTACACAGATACATGGGCTAAATTAGACGAAACGCAGTTACCAAATAGGGAAAGTTTTTCAATAGCATAACAAATGAGGATCTCAGTTTGGACGATTATGAACATGCTAAAAACGTTTGGTTGCGGTTTAACTGTCGCACATTGGGCGAATATAGCGATTTGTATTTACGTACTGATGTATTGCTATTAGCGGATATATTTGAAAATTTTCGCACAATTTGTTTGGAAAATTATGATTTAGATCCGGTATACTATGTGTCGGTTCCGAGTTTAACTTTTGACGCAATGTTAAAGTATACAAATATAAATTAGAATTATTTAACGATTATGATAAATATTTGTTTGTAGAGAAAGGGATCAGGGGCGGTATTACAACATGTGTTAAAAGGCACGCTGTGGCTAATAATCCCGAAATTGGAGATAAGTACGACAGTGGAAAACCAAATTCATATTTAATATACATTGATGCTAACAACCTATATGGTTTTGCAATGAGTAAGCCTATGCCGCAAAAATCTTTTCGTTGGCTGTCCACGAAAGAATTGGAAACTTTTAACGTACTTGAAATAGACGAATTCAGCCCAACGGGTTACTTTATTGAATGCGATATTGGTTATCCGAGATTCCTACATGACGAACATAACGATTTGCCTTTTTTGCCTGAAAAAAGATGTCCGGATTTTTCCAAACAGGAAAAGCTTTTGACAACTTTGAAGGATAAGGAACATTATGTTTGTCATTATATGAATCTGAAACAAGCACTTGAAAATTGTCTTATTTTAAAAAAAATTCACAGGGTTTTAGAGTTTGAACAGAGTAAATGGTTAGAGCCGTATATCGCCTTCAATACTGAAAAAAGAAAAAGAGCTAAAAACGATTTTGAAAAAGATTTTTATAAATTACTAAATAATGCAATGTTCGGTAAAAGTATAGAAAATGTCAGAAACAGAATGAATTTGGAATTGGTGAATAATGAAAAACGTTTGAAAAAACTCATTGCAAAACCAAGTTTTCTAAATAGAATTATTTACAGCGAGCAATTGAGCGCTGTAGAATGTTTAAAAGAAAAGATCACTTTCAACAAACCGGTTTATATAGGTTTCACGGTGTTAGAGCTAAGCAAGTACCACATGTATAACTTTCATTATGATATTATGAAACCTCTATACGATGAAACATCCCTTAAACTTTTATACCTTGATACGGACGCGTTTTTTTATGAAATATTCACTGAAAATGTGTACAATGATTTGAATGACGAAAAAATTAGACACCAGTTTGATATGTCAGACTATCCTCCCAATCACCCAAATTTTTCAATTGAAAATAAAAAGAAGTTGGGTTGTTTCAAAGACGAATGTAACGGTAATATAATATCAGAATTTATTGGTCTCAGACCAAAATTATATACTTTTAAATCGGGAGAAAAAATTGTTAAAAAAGCTAAAGGCGTCACTAAACCTGTTTTAAAAAAACAAATTACTTTTGATGATTATAAGAAATGTTTGTTAGAAAATATAAAATTACGTAAGAACATGGTTATGTTTCGTTCCAAGAAACATTTAATGTATACTATAAATGTAAATAAATTAGCTTTAAGTGCAAACGATGATAAACGGTGTGTGTGTCCTGACGGTATAAATACTAAAGCTTATGGTCATTATAATGTATTATAATTAATTAATGTATATTTGTTTGTTTGTTACATTTTTTGAGTGTACTATTCTAGTCATGTGGAGAGAAAAATAGACTTATTATGTAAATAATTAAATAATATGTAATAATTAATTGCGGTTTAAGGTTAATAATAAATATTAAATAATATGTAATAATTAATTGTGGTTTAAGGTTAATAATATGTAATAATTAATTGTGGTTTAAGGTTAATAATATGTAATAATTAATTGTGGTTTAAGGTTAATAATAAATAATACACTAATTAAAAAATATCAATATTTATTGAATTACATTATTTTCCTTACAATTCCTGACAATGGTGTATACTGTACAAAGACATCATGCAAAATTAAACAATAACACGATGTGTTAGCTGGAAAATTTTCAGAGGCTTCGATTTCAATTTTCACATCGAGAGATCCTGTTTTCAAAGTGTCCATCTGTTTTGAACAATCAATTACAAACATGGGTGTTTTAGCTATAAAGGTCTCACGATCCACAAGTGGTTGGTCATCACTTCCTTGGTAATAGGATGATTGGAATCTACTGTATGCGTCGTATAAAAGTGCCTTATTACCATTAAAGTCGTCGTATGGGTAGTATTGTGAATTCAAATAGAATTTAATTTTTTTAACATGACACATATCAAAATGTGATGCAATAGCGATCTCGTTATCTAATTTATCAGTTTGAAAAGCAATTATTGCCGCTCTTGGTTTATTCGATGCTGAAGATGTTTTCACAGTCCACGATACAGTCATAGCTTGCGGAATCGAGGGATTTACATAAAGATCCCACGTTCTGTAGATAAGTGAAATTGGGCTGTCGCTATTTGTTTTTTCTAATAATTTTAATCGCACTTGATCATCTACTTTTACGTAAGGCATTTTCCACAAAATTTTATTTATAGTAATTTTAAAATCTTCTTTTGTCGATTGTGTTTGAAAAATTGCATTTTTATCAGAAGACGATCTCAGCAACACCAATTCTTGTTTCACATTTAAAATTATACTTTTATAGTCTTCGCCAAAACCTAATAAAAGACGTAAAGGTATACAATATGTAAAAGACCCATCTTGTGTATAGGGCTGACAATCTGAGGCCCATCCGAAATTTCCTAAAATATTTTCTTCGCCGCGGCGTAGAGTTAAAAGATTTTTCATCAAAGTAGTGATGCCGACATTTTTATTTCTGTCTATTTCCGTACCGCTCAATTCGTATCGTATCTCTTGAAACAAAAACGCAATAGCGTTGTTTACAAATTTTGTAACAGTATCCGGCGATCCATCGGCTTTTGTAATTTTCCCCTCAATTAATAGATAGCTCTTGCTGGGCAGCGTGTAAATATCTTGTTGATGAACAGGAATTCGAATTTCGTCACTGTTTCCAAAAGAATTTGACGAATAAGGACTGTGAGAATGATATTCATAGTCAGTGATTGCGTCATCAGTATAAACTTGAGAATCGATATTCAGTATGTAACTCATTACTTTTTTAATTTATATCCGCGAATTGATTGCAGAAATTTACGATTTTCCAATGTTAACGAACCGAGTTTTACTCGTTGAATGATGTTCTTGTTTCTGTTTTTTTCCAATTCGTTGCTGCTGTAATATGTTTCAATTTTTGGCGCATGCGGCGCTGTGAATACAAAACCCATAACTAATCGGCGGCGCTTTTCAAATGCAAACGAATAATTATATTTTCTTGTCTGAAATTTACCAATTGGCCCGATTGATCTTCCAATTTAATATGTATTCTGTTGAGCGTTCCTTTTGAATTGATTGGCAAGTAAATTACGTGCGAAGGTTTTTCAACAATTTTAAAACCCGGTTCGACTACAGGATAAAACTCGTGCAGTACATGACCTTCAACACCGTCCTTGTAAGAATTTCTAACAATGTCGCACACGAGGCGTATGACGTCCACTTTTATTATAGCCGCCTGCTTTGGCGACATGTGCCATTGACCGGCTTCCAATACTTTGTTCGCGTCTCCGTCGAAACCCAGCAGCTCGCCTATACTGTCTTTCTTGAAAACAATATCCTCGCTAGAGAAAATTTCCGTTTTCAAAGTATTGTTATTCGCTTTTATAGTAATTTCCGCGTTATTATTATTTTTTTTTAATTCTTGTTTTAAGTAGTCCTGTATATCTTCGATTTCGTAGGTGCCTTCGGGTAAAACAATTGGTGATTCAGAATTTTTTCCAAAATAAAATTTATCATTAATATTTTGTTCAATATTTGGTATTGAATTATAAGTCATTAAATCCACTAAACCAATTTCCCATTTTGAAGAAGAAGTTAAATCTATTGGCGGAAAGAAATCGCATGTTAAAGACGAAGTTTTACCCGATATACATATCATTATTACGACTATAAAGCGAGAAAGTCTAAACACAAATGTCCGCAATTTACAGAGTAAATATTTTTCTGGCGGGCTATATAATTGAAACTGATGTTTACACCCGATGATGATGATGAATTAAAATACTTTACTAACTCTGTTGGGGGTCTCAAATTCCCAAAACTATCAAAATATTTCACATTATTGCCTCTTTTCTTATAGCAAACCCAGTGTGTTCCGAGTCCTTTGCTGTTGTCCAAATTCACTACCGCCGATTCGTTATTCCTCACCTTTTTTAGTAAAGCGTCACGCATAAAAACCCTCTAAAATATGGAATTTTTAATTTATTTGCATACATTAAGATATCAACATTGGACAGAGGTCTGTTCGGAATCAAGTTTATTATTTTTTTTTCGTATAACAGCCTCTTCCTTTATAAGGTCGTATATATAATCCTTTGCCTTCTATTTTTCTAAGTTTATTTTTCATTTCCGTTAACATTTTAGTAATCTTTTTAATGTTCTTTTTCGGCCGTCGTCGTCGTCGTTTACACTTTCTTTTAGATCGTTGTTTTTTAGCGCCACCACCAAATTTTTGTTTAGCTTTCATGATATTTGTTACAGCCCACGCAGCCGCTTTTTCGCCTAAACCACTGTCTGATGCTTTGACTCGTTCCCAAGCCGAATCGGCAAGCTTCCGGTCTGCAATTGCACGTCTCTCGGTGTCGTTGTACTGACTGTAAGCTATGTCGTGTTGTTTGCAAGCGCTATCCAATTTATTGATTCCCTGATCGCCTTGTGCTAATCTTTTTGATAGGTTCGTGCCGGGCCCACAAAATTGATACCCAGGTATGTGTAACTCAAATGGTAACACGTCAATAGCTTTATTAATAACATCCCCAATTAGCCCTCTTCCATGATATTTACGTCGAACCGTCATTATGATTTTTTTTCAATTATTCCGTCGGGTAAGGCTACGCTATACTCTCTCATCCAATCTGCATAGGGTTTTGGAGTTCTGCCAAGATCGTGTATTCCACGTAAATATGTTACATAAAGCAAATTCATCAATAGTCTTAGTGTTATGACATCATCAAAACTTTCCGTCTTTACATTCGTTAATCTTCTATTCTTGAAATCTAAAACCAAACTGTCGTCTGTTTTCATATACACATTTCCCTTTAAATATTTCAAATTAACAGCATCGCCGTCTTTTTCGGGATTAGCAATATCTTCTAGTTTCTTATTTATAAATGACAAATGGAAATTCTTATTTTCACGTGTTATTTTCGGAAAATGATATTCTTTTAAAAATTGTTTTGTCACAACGTCGTTATTTTCGGAAGGGGGTGCTATATTTCTGATCACCATTTGTTTTCCATTAAAAATGCCATTTTCAGACGTTAAACATTCCGCCCTCATTTGTTTTAAATTAACAGCATCCGCAACGTCTAACGAGTCTTGAACATTGCATAACCTTTTATTTTCGATATCATAGTTTCCCATTTTTGTAAGCTGAAATCCTCTGCCAGGCGGTCCTCGAATACCGCGACTTCGTTTTAAAAATCTGGAATGTCGGCCAAATTTATCTACACTCATTATTCTTCCTTAATAAGAACACCGGCTTCAACTAATTCCTCTAAAATAGAATTTATTTCGTTCGTGTGACCCGTATTACCCGCCTGCTGTGAAGCGTATAATAGTTTTAATCTGTCGCAGAGTTCGTTTATATCGTTCCAGTATACATATTGCGGTTTCGAATCTGAATATATCATATGCGAGCCCAAACCGCTTCCAACGGATGAAATCAGTTTTGAAATTATATTTTTAAATTTTCTACTTTTACTCGCTCTCACTTTTCCATTTGCAGAATAATTTTGACGATACACGTTAGTTTCGAGTAAAATATTTTTGTATGCAACTAAATCTTCTTCTGAATAAATAAAAGAATCGGGATTGCTCATAATAATCAGCTCATACAAACCCTCCGTTCCTATAAAACGCGTACCGTTAATAATTAAATCGTTTTCTATTAATTCTATAACTTTATCGCCTAATTTAAAATCATTTCCTTCTATGCGTATTCCGAATGTTTTATCGATTTTTCTACCCCCTTTTATAAATCTTGTAAAATAATATCTAGATATGTGACCGGAAAGACTTTTTTTAAGTTTTTTTGTAATTCTATGGCGGCCTTCAGGCGTTTTCATTAGATCTTCTCCGGTTTCAGTCGATTCATAAACATCTTCATTTACCTGTTGTAAGGGTAGAACAGAAGGAGGTATATCCATTGTTTCTGAGGAGGGTGGTAACTGGGGTTGTTTTGCAGTATCTGTTTCCATTTCGTTATCAGAAACGTCTTCATCGTCCATAGATTTTTCGTAATTTAACATAGGACGTTTTCTACTCTCTGTTCTAGCTGTATCCTCATAATCGTAATCTTCGTAATCGTCTGCATAAAGATCCGGATTTGTGTTTTCTAATTTTTTTCTTTTATCACCTTGAGGGAGATTAGGGGTTAACCGTTTTCTCACTTTATTTTCTGGATCAAGATATTCTTCCAAACTTGTTCTAGCCAAAGTTTTTCTTTTATCGCCTTGATCGTAATTGAGTGCTTTTCGTTTTACAACAAAACCCGAAAAATTTTCATCATTTTCTTCTTCTTCTTCTTCATCGCTAGACTCAAATCTATTACGTTTAACGGGTGTGCTTACTCTTACGCCTGGTTTATAAATTTTGTGTATATTCGGAATTATATTTTTTACATCACCACCACCAACACCGCTATCATCACCACCTGTTAACTTTTTTAAAGGTTTAACTATAGGTGAAAATTTTTTTTCCAAAAACTCTTCAGATTCAACAATATTACGCGTTAAAGCCAGATGTTTTGCTTTAATACTTTTTCGTAACTTATTAATTTTTAAAATTATTTC
>JAJIZJ010000348.1:0-5000 GCA_022606455.1 Callitettix versicolor | reverse complement strand
AGACTTTGTTTTGGAAATGTTGGATTATTTTTATATTCGACCGTTCTGTACAACCCAACAATTGCAAGTCATATGTCCATATTGGTTTCAATATTTGTTTATATATTAAAATTTTATTCTGCACTGAAAGCTCAGAGTTACATCCAAGCAGCCAGTACAATTTTCTATATTTTATTCTAAGCTCTTCAACCTTTTTCTTTACATGGACTGTCTACTTGAGCTTTGTATCCAGGGTCATCCCCAAGTATTTGGCATTGTTTGAGTGAGGAAAGGCTTGAGCATTGATAAACAATGGATGAGTGGCAAGAATGTAAAAAAAAGTTTATTTGCCCGTTTTAGGACTGATATAAAACTGTAACTCAGCCCATATCCAGTTTTACATTTTGACAAGTAACAAATGACTGAATTAAAATTTTTGTAAAGAATTTGAATTTTTTAAAACTTTAATCTCATTTTTCTCGGAAACTAAGTGTCGTAGAGCAAAAAGGACAATAATCCGTCTCAGGGAGAAAATTTAAAAACATTACATTTTTGTAAAAAAATTTGTATTTTTTAAAACTTTAATCTCATTTTTCTCAGAAAATAAGCGTCGTTGAAGAAAAAGGACAATAATCTGTGACTCATGAAGACAATTTTAAAAAATTAAATTTTTGTAAAAATTTGTCTTTTTAAAATTTTAATCTAATTTTTCTTGGAAACTAAGCGTCGTAGAGCAAAAAGGACAATAATCTGTGACTCAGGGAGAAAATATCAATTAAAAAAAAATTGTAAAAAATTTCAAATTTTTAAAAATAAAACTGATTTTTCTCGGAAACTAAGTGTCGTAGAGCAAAAAGGACAATAATCTGTGATCAGGAAAATTTTTTTTTAAATTATACTTTTGTAAAAAAATTAATATTTTGTAAAAAATTTGAATTTTTAAAAATTAAAACTCATATTTCTCTGAAACTAAGCGTCTTAGAGCAAAAAGGATGATAATCTATGACTCAGGAAGAAGTTTTCAATAAATTAAATTTTTGTAAAAAATTTGAATTTTTAAACCTTAATCTCATTTTTCTCGAAAACAAAGCATTGTAGATTTTTCCGACGTCATAGAGCAAAAGGACGATAATCTGTGATCAATAAGAAAATTTAAAAAATATTTTTGTAAGAAAATAATATTTATGTTAAAAATTTAATTTTGTAAAAATATATTTTTTTAAATTGAAAATCATTTTCTCTGAAACTAAGCGTTGTAGAGCAAAAGGACAATAATCTGTAACTCAGGAAAAACATTTTTTAAATTAAATTTTTGTTAAAAATTTGAAATTTTTAAATTTAAAACTCATTTTCTCGGAAAATAAGCGTCGTGGAGCAAAAAAGACGATAATCTGTGACTCAGGAAGAAAATTTTAAAAAAATATATTTTTGTAAATAATTTGAATTTTTAAGACTTTAATCTCATTTTTCTCGGAAACAGCTTCGTATAGCAAAAAGGACGATAATCTGTGACTCAGGAAAAACATTTTTTTTAATGAAACTTTTGCTCAAAAATTTGAAATTTTCTAAACTTAAAACTTATTTTCCTTGAATACTAAGAGCCGTGGAGCAGAAAGGACGACAATCTGCGATTCAGGAGGAAAATTTAAAAAAATATAATTTTTGTAAAAAATTAGAATTTTTAAAAATTAAAACTCATTTTCTCGGAAACTAAACATAGTGTAGCAAAAGGACGATAATCCGTCTCATGAAGAAAATTTAAAAAATTTAATTTTTTTAAAAAATTTGAATTTTTAAAGATTTTAACTAATTTTTCTTTGGAAACTAAGCGTCGTACAGCAAAAAGGACGATAATCTGTCTCAGAAAGAAAATTTAAAAAAAATAAATTTCTGTAAAAAATTTGAAATTTTTAAATTTTAAACTCATTTTCTCGAAACTAAGCATCGTAGAGCAAAATGGACGATAATCTGTGACTCAGGAAAAACATTTCTTTAAATTAAATTTTTGTTAAACAATTTTTAATTTTCTAAACTTTAATCTCATTTTTTTCGGAAACTAAGCGTCGTAGAGCAAAAAGGACGATAGTCTGTGACTAAGGAAAAACATTTTTTTAAATTAAATTTTTGTTAAAAATTTGAAATTTTCTAAACTTTAATCTCATTTTCTCGAAACTAAGCGTCATAGAGCAAAAAAGACGATAATCTGTGACTCAGGAAAAAATTACAATAAAATAAATTTTTGTAAAAATTTGAACTTTTAAACCTTTATCTCATTTTTCTCGGAAACTAAGCGTCATAGAGCAAAAAGACGGTAATCTGTAGAGATATTTAGAATGTGAAAACACCGTATGAAACTTTGGACTTTCTACTATAATCTCAATGCTATTTGAAATCGCTAATTGTAGAGATTACGTGCGAAAAAAGCGTTTGAAAAAGGCTTGCAAGCCGACAAATGGGAGTTGTTAAAATGAAGGCGTTTTTTAGCATTAAAACCTTCATAACTTTGCAACTGTTAGAGATATCGAGTTGATTTTTACACAGATTGATTTTAAATTAAACTCTACACCCACTTATGTTATCACACGTAAAAATATTTAAACAAATATTTTTCAAAAATTGATAGAAAATTGAAGATAACTCAAAAATATTATTAATTTTGAAAATCTGACACCGCAGATCGATTTGAAATTGAATTCTACATTGACTTCATGTATCATTTATTAGTAAATGAAACACAAGTTTTTCAGCTTAAAAACAAGCCTTGACATTTTGCAAAACTAGAAAATCGATGGTTTTTTGGTGAAGATTACGCTAAAACTATAAGAGATATTTAGAACGTGAAAACACCATATGAAACTTTGGACTTCCGACTATAATCTCAATGCTATTTGAAATCGCTAATTGTAGAGATTATGTGCGAAAAAAAACGTTTGAAAAAAAGGTTGCAAGCCGACAACTGGGAATTGTTAAAATGAAGGAGTTTTTTTAGCATTAAAACTTTCATAACTTTGTTGATTTTTACACAGATCAATTTTAAATTAAATTCTATACCTAATTATGGTATCACACGTGAAAATATTTAAAAAAATATTTTTTCAAAAATCAATAGAAAATTGAAGATAACTCAAAAAATATTACTAATTTTGAAAATTTGACACCGCAGATCTATTTCAGTAAAAATTTGAATGTTTTAAACTTTAATCTCATTTTCTAGGAAATTAAACGTCGTAGAGCAAAAAGATGATAATCTGTGATTCAGGAAAAAAATTTTAAAAACTTATATTTTTGTAAAAATTAGCATTCTTTTAAACTTAAAATCATTTTTCTCGAAACTAAGCATCGTAGAGCAAAAGGAAAGACGATTCCGTAATAAAAACTATTTGGTAAAATATTTATTAGGAATGGATGTGAGTGATTTTAAAATTGAATCTAATCAAATACAGCAAGACTTGATTTTATCAGAAATTAAAATTTTGTGTATCTATATGTTTTGAACTACTTTAAGATACATCTGTTTTATAAAGAAATTAATGAATGAATTTTAAATAACCTTAATGTAAAAGATACAATTATTAATTATTGCAAATATATCTGTGTTCGGAATTTCATTGTTATTATTATTTATTATTTATTATTATTGTTATTATTATTATTATTATTATTTACAATCCTTTAAAATCGAATATTAGAATGATGGAGAAAAAAGAAGTGTTCATAAAATACGATTTATTTTAATTGTCCTACATATTTTTAAATCGTTTTCGTGGTGGTGGGTCGTCGTCGTTTTCCTCTTCGTTGTTACCTTCTACTGTGTAATATTGTACCCACTCACCAAGGCAACAAAAATGTTCCTGCATCCTTCATATATCCTCTCTTGTTACGACTATCATACTTATATTTTCTTCCTCGCTACATAATAGTTATAATATCCTCCTCCTCCCCTCCTCTTCCCCCTGCTCTTCTTCTTCTTCCTCATCGTCCGATATGATGATGATAACATCCTCCTCTATGGACGACAAAGAGAAAGACAGCAAGCGTTGATTCCTCTCGTCATGCAAGTAATCCTCCTCTTCCTGGAACAGTAAACATGGTTAATCGATAATATGACATTTAACATTAAGCAACACGAAATGCTATATGTCGACTAAAACTGTTGTGGTAAGCTTACGCATTCAGTTTCGTCATTGTCCCAATTCCCTTTTGAGGGGCTTCCACGACAGGAAAATCTTCCTCCCAACGTTAGTCTATTGACGACAACAACTCTTCAAAAATACCTTCATCCTCCTCTCACCAATTTAATTCAGGATTAGCCATCCTAGAAAATAGTCTGTATTAGTAACTAGCAACAGTAAAATTTTATAAATATTTGAACCGTTCAGATATCCAGCGGGTAAACCAGAATACGAACTCTGCACTGTGAAAGTAAAGTAAATACACGATAATCTAGTGGCCGCTATGTAACACCGACATTTAAGTCAGTCCAGTTTTAAGTTAATAAGGAGCAGTTAAAACGATGCAGCAACACGTTTTCACTCTACCAGTAAGGAAAAACAATATTCATTTTAAAAGACATATTGAAGCGCAATTTACTTTACAAAATAAAAGAATTTTAAATTTCATAGTGAACGACGTTATAGTTAATAAATATAGGATAGAGCAAGGAAGTTTAGTTATAAATGTTATTTTGAATATCTCGAAACACGAAATTATTATAAATAATTTTGATATTAAGAGTAAAGTAAAAACTATAATCAGTCTTCCTTGTCAAGCACCACATATTTGGAGAATCTACATTGAGTCAAATTTTGATGGACAAGTGAAATGTGTAATAGCATTAAACATACTATACTGCTCATTATTGTACAGGTGTGTACCCAATGTATATAAGAATGCGGCATCATGAAGACAGTGGTTATGAATCTGGTGACAGTTATTCCTCAGAACATTCTGATAAAAGTGATAGTGACAGTGAACACGAAATTCCTGAGGACAAAGAGATTCAACGTCTCTTACATTCAGTT
>JAJIZJ010000198.1:0-28890 GCA_022606455.1 Callitettix versicolor | reverse complement strand
TTTATTCTACTAAGTTAAAAGTAAAGTAAAGCTATGAATCAAATTATAAACTGAAATTGTCGCATCAAGCATCTTGCTGATGCAGTACCATCCTTTACAAATTCCCCAAAATAATTATGGAACAATTTTTGAAAAATCTGATCTCACCGAAATAATTAATGTTGAAGTGTGGCTTAACATTTAAAATTTTTAATTGAAAATATCAATAACAATTCATATACATATTAACGCTCGTTATAATGGTGCAGTCGTACTTTCAAAAAAAGTAATTAATTTTTGATGATTTGAAATAACAAATATTTTGAAACTGTTGAAATAATTTGGCTGGGTGACAAAATTGTCCACAAGATGTTAAGAAAAACGATTTTTGTGCCAAAGTTTCAATGAAACTCCCATAAATTAGCATATTCAAATTTATTACATTAAAACATACGAAAAATACGAAAAAAAACGCTGCCGCCAACTTTTTCATTTTTGAAACATAAATGAAAACTTTTAAAGATTTAACTCTGATTACAACGGTGTAAAAACCTTTCCGAAAACGTTCAAAATAATGGACTTGCGATTTTTTTAAAGATTTCAAAATCCCGAAAAAAGTGGGAAAATATTTAATTGATTTAGCTGGATAACAAAATTATCTTATCTAATCTATCTATTTCATATTATATTTCTGAAAGTTTGTGTGTTTGTTTGTTTGTTTGTTTGTTTGTTTGTTATTCAATCACGCTTTAACCACTTGACCAATTGAGATGAAATTTGGTACGAATATGGTTTAAGTATCAGAGATACATATAGGCCTATTCCCGTTTTACAAAATGTCATTATACTACTTACCCAGCCCAAAATAATTATCAGTTTTTAGTTTTGTAACATCTGTTAACTATAGTTATTTACTGGACATGTGATTTAGTTACCTGAGATGAACATAGATTCAATCCTACTTTAATAATCTTAATCTGTGTTTTATTTATTGCAAAATTATTGTTTTTAATGTAACATTTTCATATTTCAGTTGAAATTTTTTTCAAAACTGACTTTAATTTGTTACTTTGTGTTAAATTTTCAATATTAAATGTAAAAAAAATCCCTACACAGAGTGCCAATTGTAAGGTAGTATATATATTTGTGTAATTACATTACATGAAAAAATAGTAAATATGCAGTGTAGCATAACCTATATTTTTCGGTATTTTTGTTACTAAAATGCTTTATTATGTGCCCAAGAGCAAGAATCCAAAATATGAAAGCACGAGAAGTATGATAAAATCTAAAATAAAAGTGACCAACATAACCTCAAAATTGGCACCAGGCGAAAATCAGTAACGTGTTGTAAATCGGTAAAACAATAAAAATACGACTAACACGGGTTTTGAGTGATAAAAAACCAATTTTTTAAAAGAATTCTGCATAACCAAACTGACACGGTTGTTAGGCCTAACAAGGTGATTCATGAAAAAACCTTTATATTTTTTTAAATAGCCTACTATATATCCTGACACGATTGTTAGGCCTAAAACGGTGATGCGTGAAAAACCTTTACATTTTTTTTTAAGAATACTACATATCCTAACTGACATGGTTGTTAGGCCTAACACGGTGATGCGTGAAAAACCTTTATATTTTTTAAAGACTACTACATATCCCAACTGACACGGTTGTTGGGCCTATCATGGTGATGGTGAAAAACCTTTATTTTTTTTTAGAATACTACATAACCTAATTGACACGGTTGTTAGGCCTAACACTGTGATGTGTGGAAAACCTTTATATTTTTTTAAAGAATACTACATATCCTAACTGACATGGTTATTAGGCCTAACACGGTGATGCGTGAAAACCTGTATAATATTTTAAAGAATACTACATAACATAACTGACACGGTTGATGGGCCTATCACGGTAATGTGTGAAAAACTTTTATTTTTTTAAATAGTACTGAAAACCTTAACTGACACGGTTGTTAGGTCTACCATGGTAATGCGTGAAAAATACTTTATATAGTTTTTAAAAGAATACTCCATAAGCTAACTAACATGGTTGTTATGCCTAACACGGTGATCCATTAAAAACCTTTATTAATTTTTTTAAATAGTACTTATAACCTAACTGACACGGTTGTTGTGCCTAATAAGGTGATGCATGAAAAAAACCGTTATATTTTTTTAAAGATTAACTTAACTAACACGGTTTTTAGGTCTAACACAGTGATGCGTGAAAAACCTTTATATTTTTTAAAGAATACAACATATCCTGACACGGTTGTTGGGCCTACACGATGATGTGTGAAAAACCTTTATATTTTTTTTTAAGAATTCTACATATCCTAACTGACACGGTTGTTAGGCCTAACACGGTGATGCGTGAAAAAACCTTTATATTTTTTAAAGAATACTAGGCTACATATCCTAACTGACACGGTGGTGCGTAAAAACCTTTTATATTTTTTAAAGAATACCACATATCCTAACTGACATGGTTGTTGGACCTATTATGGCGATGTGTGAAAAAACCGTTATTTTTTTAAAGAGTACTTCAAACCTTAACTGACACGGTTGTTAAGTGTAACATAGTGATGCGTGAAAAAAACCGTTTTTTTTTTGTTTAAAGAGTACTCCAAACGCAACTGACAAGTTTGTTAGGCCATGGTGATGCGTGAAAAATCTTTATATTTTTTTTAAAGAATACTGCATAAGTTAACTAACATGGTTGTTAAGCCTAACGCGGTGATGCATTAAAAACACCTTCATTTATTTTTAAAAATAGTACTCCAGAACCTAACTGACACGGTTGTTGGGCCTAATACGGTGATGCAGGAAAAAAGCCTTAATTTTTTTTAAAGAGTACTCCATAACTTAACTAACACGGTGGTAAGTTAATAAAACATTGATTTTAAAAAAGAAATACACCATAACCTAACTGACACGGTTGTTGGTCCTAACACGGTGATGCGTGATCTTTAATGTATATTACGATTGCGGGAAAAGCCGTGACGGTTAGCAGGTAATCATATTATATTTCTGAAAGTTTGTTTTTGTTTATTTGTTTGTTATTCAATCACACTTTAACTACTGGACCAATTGAGATTAAATTTGGTATGAACACGGTTTAGGTACCTGAGATAAACACAATACTATTCAAGTTTAATTGAATAATAGTTATTTTTTAATAATACTGTATTTTATTAAAATATGACAGGACCCTGTTTTAGAGTATCGAGTAGCAAAAATGTATATTTCTTGGCCGAAAACCAAAAATCGTATAATATTATAAATAGAAATATATAAAAATTCTATTCTGATTTTGAAAATCGACTATAAATTTTATAGCCTACATTATAATTGCAGGCAAAGCCGCAACGGGTAACAGCTAGTTCATATTATATTTCTGAAAGTTTGTGTGTTTGTTTGTTTGTTTGTTATTCAATCACGCTTTAACCACTGGACCAATTGAGATGAAATTTGGTACGAATATGGTTCAAGTATCAGAGATACATATAGGCCTATTCACGTTTTACAAAACGTCATTATACTACTTACCCAGCCCAAAATAATTATCAGTTTTTAGTTTTGTAACATCTCTTAACTGTAGTTAGGTTTAATTACTGTTTACTGGACATGATATTTAGGCACCAGAAATCGACATAGATCTAATCCATTTTACAAATCTTAATCTATGTTTTATTTATTGCAAAATTATTGTTTTTAATGTTACATTTTCATCTAATAATCACAATCTGGTATTTTTCATTTAAGACTTTTCAATGTTTTTGAAGCAGAGTGCAGAATATATATATATATATATATATATATATATATATATATATATATAATTTTATTAGATATACAATTTTATTAGTATACTTTAATTATAAGGTAGTATATATATATATATATATATATATATATATATATATTTGTGTAATTACATTATATGAAAAAAAAGGTAAATATGCAGTGCAGCATCTATTGGAGTTTTCGATATTTTTGTTAGTAAAATGCTTTTATTATGTGCCCAAAAGCAAGAATCCAAAATATAAAAGCAGGAGAAGTACGATAAAAATCGCAAATAAAAGTGACCAACATAACCTCAAAATTGCTACCACCGAAAATCGGTACCATGTTGTAGATCAGTAAAACAATAAAAATACGTCTAACACGGGTTTGGGTGATAGGAAACCTAAGTGACACGGTTATTAGGCCTAACACGGTGATGCGTGAAAAAACCTTTAAATTTTTTAAAAGAATACTACGTATCCTAACTGACACGGTTGTTAGCCTTACACGGTGATGTGTAAAAAAACTTATACTTTTTTAAAGAATACTACATTTCCTAACTGACATGGTTGTTAGGCCAAACACGGTGCTGCCTAAAAAAACTATATTTTTTTAAAGAATACTACATATATTAACTGACACGGTTGTTAGGCCTAACATAGTGATGCGTGATAAAGCTTTATATTTTTTTAAAGAATACTCCATAAGCTAACTAACATAGTTGTTAGGTCTAACACGGTGATGCATTAAAAGAACGTTTATTTATTTTTTTAAGAAGAGTACTCCCTAACCTAACTGACACGGTTGTTGGGCCTAATACGGTTATGCATGAAAAAAACTTTATATTTTTCTTTTAAGAGTACTCCATAACTTAACTAACACGGTGATGCATGAAAAAAACCTTTATATTTTTTTAAAGAGTACTACATATCCTGACACGGTTGTTGGGCGTATCACGGTGATGCGTGAAAAAAATTTATATTTTTTTAAAGAATACCACATATCCTAACTGACACGGTTGTTAGGCCTAACACTGTGATGCGTAAAAAAACCTTTATATTTTTTTAAAGAATAATACATATCCTAACTGACACGGTTGTTAGGCCTAACATAGTGATTCGTGAAAAATCTTTATATTTTTTACAGAATACTCCATAAGCTAACTAATATGGTTGTTAGGCCTAACACGGTGATGCATTAAAAAAACCTTTATTTATTTTTTTTAAAAAGAGTAGGCCTACTCCATAACCTAACTGACACGGTTGTTTGGTTAAATGGTGATGCAGGAAAAACCCTTAATTTTTTTTAAAGAGTACTCCATAACTTAACTAACACGGTTGTTGGTCCTAACACGGTGATGCATGATCTTTAATGTATATTATGATTGCGGGCAAAGCCGTGACGGGTAACAGCTAATCATATTATATTTCTGAAAGTTTGTTTTTGTTTGTTTGTTATTCAATCATACTTTAACTACTGGACCAAATGAGATTACATTTGGTGTGAACACGTTTTAGGTATCTGAGATAAACTCAATACTAATCCAGTTTAATTGTATAATAATGACTTTTTAATAATACTGTATTTTATTAAAATATGACATGACTCTGTTTTAGCGTATCGAGTAGCAAAAATGTATATGTCTTGACCGAAAACCATAAATCGTATAATATTGTATATAGCAATATATTAAAATGAAATGACCTATTCTGATTTTGAAAATCGACTATAAATTTTATTGCTTACATTATAATTGCAGGCAAAGCCGCAACGGGTAACAGCTAGTCCAATATATTATTGAAATCGATTTTTGTGCCCAGTTTGAACAAATCGGTTGTTGTCAACATCGTCATAAATTTAAAGACATTTTAAAAAGTGATTTTACATTAAGATCGACAATAATTTCAAGGTTCAAGGACTACGTCTTATCATTTTGCTGGTATATTCAATGAAAATTCTTTAATAACTAAACATCCCGTGCTTGGGATAGAAACAAAACCAATAAACTTGGAGATAAAACTTAAGTGATGATAGTAAAGAGGATTTTAAGACTATGTACATAAGATATTGAAAGAAAATAGTTGGTGCCCGGAGGGATTAGAGAAATGGAATTATCAAGAAGATAAACGATTGCGATAGATTCTAGAGCTACAGAAGAAAGATATATCTTAAAATATATCTAAAAATAAAAGTGGAAATATCGCAGTATAGATGTTATGTTAAGAAATAAAACATTGTACTAAGATAAACGCGTGAGACAGCTGTGTAGTAGACGTGAACTTCGCGCATTCCTAATATATTTTAGCGAATTTTCATTGAAAATGAGCTACTGGAGTGACTTCGCATAACGACCCAAACCTGAAACTGTCAAATGAGCACCGATCCTTACCTCTATGTTACTATATTTATCAGTACCCATTTAAATTGTATATATATATATATATATATATATATATATATATATATAGTGTTATATATATATAGTGTTGTGTGTGTGTGTGTGTATGCGTGCGCAAGTGCGTTTTTGAATTAAATCCGTTAAATTCAGGAGGTTTTTTAACCGCGTTCTGTATACATTTTTGTATATTCAATGTAAAAATTCGAAGTTTAAAGTACTTACATATGCTAATTTTAGGCCTGATTATGGCGGTGATATCAGTATTTCAAAATTACAAGTTGAAGAAAAATACTTTTGGAAATTCGCTTCTATCACGTCAGCGCGACAACTGCGTGCCGCGATTATTTTTATCTTAACATCGTTAAAAATTTAATGTCACCATCATAATTAGCACAGTACCCACAAATTTGAAATTTCATCTTAAAATTACATTGGAAATACGAAAATGAATTCTGAGAACCATGAAATTTATATTCTTAATTTGTGTATTTAAAAAATATGAACGATTATTTCTTGCAGATTTTAACGCTGATTACGATTGTAAAATCACATCGCGATTTGAAAAAAAAATCTTGTAAAATTATTATTTTTTTTTTAACCGCTGTCGTTATGAAAGTGCCGATCGGATGTTATTAATCCAAAAATCGCCAATATCGATTTGTACGCCCGTGACAAGAAAAAAGTTAACGATCCTCAAAAAGTGATCTAAAGATCAGGCTGGGTGCTCATTTTAAAGTTCATGGATCGGGTCTAACCATGATGGTCGCTCCAATAATTTATTTTCTCATGGAAATTAGCTAAAAAACATTAAATATAAAATCAAAACATTAGTCTTCAAATTAATTATTCGATTATTATTAGCAAAATTCTATACATACTGGAAATATGCTATAGGAGCGCCATTATTATAAAAATCGAACCCAAAAAATGAGCACCAAATTTTACCTCCAAACAACTAGCTTTTAGGAGTCACTAAATGCTTACGCACGCGCAGTCTTAACTTAACTATATTTTTGTTAACCATAAATTTGACCATCATAATTTTAGAATCCATTGAAATAATTAAATTTAATATGATCAAGATCAGAGTTTATTTTAGTATTTTCAATGCAAATTAAAAACTAAAAATAATAATATATGCATTATGTTTTTCAATGCTCTTTATAGGGTAAAATCTCAAAGGGTAGGATGACAAAACGACTCTTCTATATGGCTCTTCATGGAAAACTTAGAGGGGCGGCAGATGTCTTGGGCCGAGCACATCTCAGGAAAATCACGGGTCTCATTACTGGGCACTGTGGTCTAAGGGTGCACATGAATAGGGTAGGTATGCATCACGCAGAAACCGTATGTTGTGCAGTAAAGAGGAGGACACTGCAGAACACATAATTTATGATTGTAAGGCTCTTTGTAGCAAGAGGTTAAGGGTTTTTAGTTTCCAGAACCCTAGGGACCTCCAGCAGGATGTACTATTCAGTGAAGTGTTGGAACTTACTAAGGGCAGCAATCTGCTTAACTAGTACTTATGAGGTTTAGTGGCACAGTAGGTCCGTCGATTGCAGTGGGGTTTTATAATCCCTTCCTACTATAATATATAATCTAGTCTAAGATAAACAAATACTTTAGGAAATTTGGTTCCATCTCCTCAGCGAGCTACCTGTATCCGCCATTATAAATAATTGACTATTGAATATAATCTTCAAATTACATTGTAAAATTTAACAAGTTTTACCAACTTATGGGAATATATTTATTATGTTTTTCACAAATCAGATTACATACAGCTTAATTTCCGACGCAGAACTAGATTGAATTTCATTCATCAAATCACAGACATTAATAAATCTGATACGACGACGCGATTTCGAATTACAATTAGCTGAGATTACGCATATCAATTTCGATTACCAAACATTGAGTGGGTTTGCTATAATAAAAATACACAAAGTGCGTGTCCTGTGATTGAATCGGTCTACCAGAATCAGTGTTTTGTATCCGACATGCGCAGTGGAAGTGTGATAGCTGGTAGACCACAATACTTGATTAAAACGACGCTCTGCTGCCAAAACAAAAACGTAATGCGAATATTTATTTGAAATATATTGAATTTGTTTCTTAATACCGCCTACTCTCTACTCCATTGAGACGTTCGTTTCAGCAAATTTTATTACTCTTTTTGAAAAAAAATTGTTCCTTGAATGTGTGTGTGTGTGTGTGTGTGTGTGTGTGTGTGTGTGTGTGTGTGTGTGTGTGTGTGTGTGTGTGTGTGTGTGTGTGTGTGTGTGTGTGTGTGTGTGTGTGTGTGTGTGTGTGTGTGTGTGTGTGTGCGTGCGTGTGTGCGTGTGTGTGTGTGTGTGTGTGTGCGCGCGCGCGCGTGTGTGTGTGTGTGTGTGTGTGTGTGTGTGTGTGACCTGCCGAAGGCGAGCCTCTAACAGCTAGCGTCACTCTGCTAATTGTTGCTAGTACAGTACTGCAAAACATTTCACACAGCGCTAATCATAGCAAAACATTACAACCGGTAAACACAATGAGTCTTTGTAATCGTTGTACCTTGCACAGGATCCTACGAACTAGCACGTTCGGGATTTTCCACAAGAATAAGTTAATGCAACGTATTTGTAGTAGAAGTTGTCAAGCGATACATTGCTTTCAGTAGCAGTTGCGTGGTTTCGTTGCACAAGAAGGAAATAGTGGAGTTCGAAATATATCCTTCTAGGTAAGAGGTTCGCGGTTTTGACGCACAAAGAGAAAACATCGGGGTTAGTTAAAGCATAAACTTCTAAGAATGAGGTTTGTGATTTTGGTGCATATGAGTTAATTACATAAACGGAAAACGGTGGAGTTAGCGCAAACATTTCTAAGAATGAGGTTTGTGGTTTTGGTGCATATGAGTTAATTACATAAACGGAAAACGGTGGAGTTAGCGCAAACATTTCTAAGAATGAGGTTTGTGGTTTTGGTGCATATGAGTTAATTACATAAACGGAAAACGGTGGAGTTAGCGCAAACAATTCTAAGAATGGGTTTGTGGTTTAAATGCATAAAGGAGAAACGATGGGGTTCAGTCACACTCTTCTAGTAATGAGGTTTGCTGTTTTGGCCGCACATGGGTTAGTGCACAAGAGGCAACCGATCGAGTTAATGCATTCCTTCTAAAGAGTAAGGTTTATGATTTTAATGCGCCAAGGGAAAACTTTGACGTTAGTGGAAATACTTCTAAGAATGAAGTTCATGGTTTTGATTACGAACAAAAAGTAAACGGTTGGGTTAGCGTAAACAATTCTAAGAATTAATTTTTGCTTTTGACGCACGATGAAGACATTGAAGGCTTAGCACAAACTAATCTAAGAATGAGATCTGCGGTTTTGACTTACGAGGAAGAATCGGTGGCGTCAGTGCAAACAATTCAAAAATGAGGTCTGTGGTTTTGATGTAGGAAGAAGAAAAGGTGGGGTTAGGGCAAATACTTCTAAGAATAAGTGGTTTTGACACACAAGGAAGAAATGATGGGTTTAGTGCAAATATTTCTAAGAAATAGATTTGTAGTTTTGGAGCACAAGAGGAAAACAGGTTTCAATTGCAAAATGTTCTACAAATTACAATTTGTACAACAATTACAATTATGGCAGAAATTACAATTGTATAATTCGCTATAATCAAGTAGGCCACTTTCTTCAGGGTTTTTTGTGTTGCATGTTTTTTATGAAGTATAACAATCAAACTTGGCAACAGAAAAATAACATTTAAATAAAAAAAAGGATTCACCTCGTTGCATGTTCTTTGACACATCGAGCTATAATCAAGTAGGCCACTTTCTTCAGGGTTTTTTGTGTTGCATGTTTTTTATGAAGTATAACAATCAAACTTGGCAACAGAAAAATAACATTTAAATAAAAAAAAGGATTCACCTCGTTGCATGTTCTTTGACACATCGAGCTATAATCAAGTAGACCACTTTCTTCAGGGTTTTATGTGTTGCATGTTTTTTATGAAGTATAACAATCAAACTTGGCAACAGAAAAATAACATTTAAATAAAAAAAAGGATTCACCTCGTTGCATGTTCTTTGACACATCGAGCTATAATCAAGTAGACCACTTTCTTCAGGGTTTTATGTGTTGCATGTTTTTTATGAAGTATAACAATCAAACTTGGCAACAGAAAATAACATTTAAATAAAAAAGGATTCACCTCATTGTTGCATGTTCTTTGGACACATCGAGCTATAATCAAGTAGACCACTTTCTTCAGGGTTTTATGTGTTGCATGTTTTTTATGAAGTATAACAATCAAACTTGGCAACAGAAAAATAACATTTAAATAAAAAAAAAGGATTCACCTCGTTGCATGTTCTTTGACATATCGAGCTATAATCAAGTAGACCACTTTCTTCAGGGTTTTATGGGGAGGTGTAGAGGTGTTACTATTTTCCGAAACCAATTACTTTGCTTTCTCTCCCAATCCTTTATTTGCCTTAGGATGGTCCTCTGCTGTAACCGTTCCTAGAATTGCCCTTTGTAAGTGGATGGCTGCCTGTCGAAAATCGGCTGCGTGGTTTTTCCTTCCGCTCCTAGAACTGCTATAGTATGGCCCTCTCCTGTTCTTTTTTCTGGATGCTGATCATGTTTGTCTTGAACATGATCTTATCAGCTATAACTCTCTTTGTACAGCTTACTTGAAATGCGATTGTCTGTGAAGTGTTTTGAAATTTCGCACTTCAAAACATATATTCCAACACTAAAGTTGTGTCAAAAGTTCAAAAGAAATCGGTGAAGTTTTTCGGAGATTTAAAATTTTGAAACAAAGGAACATTTACATTTTGATTTACTCTATATATACTGGCCGATTTTTACCCATATCCACAGATGCCGTTAAAGGAAAATTGATGTAAACATTAAGCTGTAAAATCACTGCTGAATTTTAACAGTAAATTTATATATTGAAGAGAATTTGAAGGAATATATTATCATTGTTACATTACTAAAGGTGGTCTCTCTTTTGTAGTGGATTTTAGCCTAATTTATTGGTTTTCTTGAAGTTTTTAAACGGGATGAGCCAAAAAAACAATGATTTTTAGAATGAAATTACTCAAGAACAAAATATTGGTTAATATAGGCTATTGAAAATGCAACTAATATATACATAAGTATTCCATAAACAGGTCTTTATGAATCGCCCCAATATTTCACCGGCTTGTTATTATAGTTGTAATTCCCCGCAGAGGGTGTTATTGCACCTATTGAGAGGATTTAGACGTCCCTCACGGTACCCGAATCTAACTTACACTTACAACACTACAATTACGACTTTAGCACTTTACACTCACACTTACATTTAGGCAGGCGATAATAGCCTTAATGTGCTTTTCACCTAAAAATAACAAATATATATATATATATATATATATATATATATATATATATATATATATATATACATATATATACATATAGTTGTAATTTAATAATAATTTATTTAGAATAGCTTGTTTAAATTATGAAATGGACCTGCGACAACTCTTGCTCTTTGTAAAACGGCCGCAGAAAATATCGTGTTATGGGGATCTGTTTAATAAACCTGAAAAGAACATTTATTGGAGCATTTTATTATTGTACGGAAAATACAAGAAACAATTCTGGCCGCAGTCGGGTTTTAAAAATTAACCGATTTTGACGAAATTGGCATGTAGGTCTGGTTTGTTCATTACAGCTAAGTTTGTCTGCTGCTACGCTAATAAAGGCTAGACCATAGCCCAGAGAATTTTAAGTAAAATGTAAAATTTTTGTATTAAATAAGAAGTAAATTGTATGATTTAATTATGGTCAGTTACAAATAATAGGCCTACGTGTATATTAGACTATAGCCTATGATGACATGCAAATCTGTACATGCACTCGTAACATATACATTTATAACCATATAAAACAAGTAGGCACTAAAATATAAATAATTTATGAAATAAAACAAACATGCAGCATATAACAAACATGTTAGACAATTAGAAAATACAGTTTGTACAAAATGTAGGGCCTAAAAAAGTTTTTTTCCGAGTAAGGTTAGGTAGCCTATTGTTCTTTTCAATTTAACATAACCTTGACATTTTTCATTGACATTCACGATACATTTACTATTGAAATTTTATAACAAACCACGGGTATTCAGTGTTATAACCTAATAAATTTAATTAAATAATAATACCTTAGTTTATAAAATAATGATAACTGTATTTTGCTTAACTTAATTTCTCTAGATTTGCGCCATTATTATTTCAAAACTATTAATGTTGTTACAGTATCTATTCATACATTTGGACAGTTAAATTGGATTGCTTACCGTCAAAGTAAAAAAGGTAAATTTAAACAAAATTACAGAAAAGACGATTGTTTCCTGCTATGTTAAGTTTTTATCAATAGAAGGCTCTTATACAAGATGAATATGCAACAATAGAACCCCTGACAATAGATTTTATTTTGAATTACCAGCAACAATTAAATGAATTTTCCTAGGCAACGAACTTGTCGAAGCTATTATAAAAATCATATTTTTGCAGTTTGATAGTCGCCAATCTAAATACTTTGTGTAAAATCGTTTCTATCACAATAGACTGTTTCGCAATTACTTATATTATGTTAGCAGTGCCTAATTATTTCACGAGCTTTGCATTTTAATTTGTACACTAAGTTATTTGAATTTGCTCATTAATTCATACGTTGAAAATATTTCATTTCTATTTAGCCTACAGGCCTATGAAGTACAAAGGCATTATATGATCGTGTTTTAATGGATTTTCAGATCCTTTCAGTAAAACAAGCGGTGTTTACTGATTTTGACCAATTTTGATAAAATTTGGCATGAGGATTGGTTTTATGAAACAATTTATTTTGAAGCTTTATCTTGGTAGCCTAAAACAATCGGATTTTTTCAAAATAGTATGTAACGAACGATCAAATTTTGTTGTTACGATCAAATAATTGATCGTACGATCAAATAATTGGTACTCACATTCTCCGAAAATTCTAACAGAAAACCAGCATAATTTAACTTGTTCGGTTCATCGCATTTTGCTAAAATTTCGGCAATAGAGCCTATTTTGTGTAGATACGTTATTTAGTTCACTGGAGCAAATTTGAGTTAGGCCTTAAAGTAAATTTGCAGTAAATCGAATAACCGGAATAAATCTAAGAAAGCTAACTCTGCCCGCCATCGGATTTTTTGTTTTGTTTTTCTATTTACTGTCAAATAGTAAAGTTCTATATTTTTCAAATTCAGTGTAGCCTACTGACTTAAGTTACGATTCATTAGGCCTACAAGCCTATATGACCTAACAAAACATTAAAAAGATTTGTTAAACCGAATTGGCCCGACTTTGGGGTTTTAAGTCAATAATTTCTAAAATGAATTTTCGGAAAATAATTGGCATTTTGGTGTGACAGTTTGTGTAAAGGTTTTACACACATTATAATAAAAACAACTGAAATAAAATTGGTAACATAAATAGAGTTTCAACACAATAAGTATAACCCCAAAACAGCTATATATATATATATGCGGGAGAAACGATGTTTTTCTGGAAAGGCCTATAATTAGTCTAATTATGTTGAAGATAAGAATGAGCAACACAAAATATAAAATTACTATTACTTAGTCTCCATAAATATGCAATATGCATACAACATAAGGAGGCAGTTTTGGTAATCAATGTGGTTTGTTTATTCATGACGAATGTTTATAAATACTAACTTTGCCCTCGGCTTTGCTCGCGTTAATGTACGCGTAGATTTTGTGAATTAGATGAGGTTGTCGGTCGATACAGGGAGTATTAACGTAAAACAATTAACTTATTAACTTATTTAATTCAGGTTGTTGGCAAATACAGGTAGAGATTAAATACAAAAGTTACGAAAGAAGAAAAACAAACAACACAATATAAGTCAGGGACAAGTGTAGGTAGGAGTAGAAAAGGAGTAGCGGAATTTATGTCAGTTGAGTCATAGGTTCTGCCTTGCTGTGAATTGAAGATCCCACTCAATCTTTAATTTTATTTACAGTTAATAACATCCTTCTTAATTTCGCGTGTCCTTGGCCGTTGCAATCTTGAATACAGAATCATGTATATTATTTCTCGAGTCGACATCCCTTTTTCTCAGCACATAGGCCTACTATCCGTACAGGCATAAGTGAGGTGTCTTTAGAAAGATTTTTTTAACCGGCTTCTGACATTGCAAAACGACTTTGCGCTAACACTTACTGTTTCTGGAAAATGTTAACATAAAATTCACTTTAAACTATCATAGGCAAATCGGCATCGTGGATGCGCATGTGCAGCATCACAAGTCAGACAATATTTTGTATATTTTACGAAGCTAACTTATTAATCACGAATAGACAATCCCATTACAAATGCCACTTTTTGTATAACTTGCTTAGAAAAAATTTTTAATATTTACTTAAAAGTTATTAAACTTATAGGTTATGTGGCCCTACTAACAGTCCCCTATCCCTGCCCGTCGTACAAGTCGGGATAAGCATTTCGAACACCAAACACATGTTTTGGACACTCTTTTTACACAAATGTATTTGTGACTTCAAAAAACAGGATTGTATTTATTAATGCCGTCTTTATTCACGGACAATTGTATGTAGCCTTTTCAAGGGTAACTAAATCAACTAACATGTTTGTATCCATTAAAGAAAATGAAATACAAAAAATACAAAAAGATTACATTTTTACATCAAATATCGTTTACAACGAAGTATTGTAATGCCCTGTAAAAACATATATTAAAAAACACAATTATCTATCAAATGTATATACTACAATGACTCAAATTTGTGATTATTATTTCAAACCGATCGCTTTTCGATTTATTTTTTAAACATGTTTTCCCTTCCTTCCAACTTTCGCCATCACCCCAACGACTATTCTTATTCAAAAGGCTGTGCTTACTTAAAACTTTCATAGTGCGAAATTTCGCAAGGACCCCCTGGTAGAGCATTATTTTAGGACGCTGCTATAGGCCTATAGGCCTACTATGTTTTATGTTCTTCCATTTGCGCTATTACACAAATTCTGGCCATGGGAAAAGCGTGGCTTTTACATGTTTTTAAATAATTAAAAACAAGTAATTATATTTTACATATGTTTAAAATAATGTGGCCTAAAGATTTATTACTCATACCTACAAATACGTTATCCTCTCTTTTTGCCGGAAAAACAAATCTGAAAACATCACTGTTGTACATTTACTAAATGTCACAAAAATGAAATAATTAATTAGACTGGGTAAGTAGTATAATGGAGTTTAAAATAATTTAAATGTTTATTATTTGCACTTACCAATATATAATAAACGTATAAAACGTCTCTATTATAGGCCTACAGTTAATACTTGTCACAAAATTAAATACTAAATAATTAATTTTAACTGAGTTTAACTAATATAATGCCCGTCTTTCGAATAATTTAAATATTTATTATTCACACCTACCAATATATAACAAACTTATGAAACGTCTATACGGTTTTACAGTTATGACTTATCACAAAATTAAGTAGTCTACTAAATAATTAAGTTGGACTGGGTAGGTAGTATAATGACGGTTTTTTCAGAAAGGAAATAGGTTAATTTCAGGTACTTAAACCACATGGTACCTATTTCACATGAACATCGTACCAAATTTCATCTCAATCGGTCCACAAACACACGAACTTTAATTTACATTATTTCTCCGTAAAAACCTTCCTTAAAATATTGTCAACATTTGAAAAAAAATTAGTCAAATCGGTCCAGCCGTTTTCAAGTTATGGCGTCAGCAACGAAACATCGGTATATATATATATATATATATATATATATATATTTATATATATATATATATACAATAGATAGCGATTTTGAAAAATAGTTAAAGTTTATAGTTAAAGTTTCTATCTGTTTAATAATTTCTATTGCATTGTTCATGAATTATGCAAGTCTAATTGTAGCCTATTTTATTTCTAGGTTGGCAACACGATTGGTGTTTGTAACTCAACCAGTGATTGGTTGAATTTCTGTCGCAACACAAATATCAAGTTACTACAACTGTCAAGTTACTACAACTGCACATTACCAAAAGCCCAGTTTTGCCATCTTAGTGAACAGTATTTTTGTAAAACACAAGGAAATAAAGCGGCTTAAAGTAAAATCAGTGGTGTTTTACTGCGGTCATATTATATGCAGGCCTATCCGGAAAAATAAATAGGGGGCCTAAGAATAGGGTTAACAACAAACCCTTCCCGTAGCCTATTCATTGAGTGATGCGTTTTCATACCTAACTGAAATTTGAGTAACATCTGATATTTTTTGTGGAGTAGGCTATATATTCAGGAACTTCATTGCTTCATTTAAAACTTTTTTTATCTGTAAATAATTTAATTGCATGACGCGAGCGAGTATGATGTGCGTTATGTTCATAATTTATTTTAATGAGCTCTCACATGAAAAATTGTGACAGATATTTTGAAGCCTCGACAGTACTTAGAGAAAATTAAGGAAACGAATGAATCGATCCTACGCGTGCTTATGTGCCTAAGTATCACTTAGGCCTGCCTACGTTATTGTACGAATTAATCAATATGATTTAAATAATGTATCTACAAAATATTTTTTGTTTATAATGTAATTTTAATTTTAATGTTTTGATTTAATGGGAAGAAATAAAATTATTATTAGGCCTACTATTAATAGACCTATTAATATTGTCGTCGTCGCCTTTGTTATAAGAGCCTCTATAAAAAAAATATGTCCTACGGACATCCCTTAAGTAGCATTAAACGCAAAACCTAGGCCTATACAGTATAATTTTAATTTGCGTACAAAGTATTAATTTAAAAAAAATAATAGGCTATTTAATTTTAATAATTTTAGCCCACACCTATTCAAAATAAATAAAAATTGTATTAGCTCAAAACAAAATTTAGTTTTTTTTTCATTTAACGGTTCAGATGTTTTAAGGTTAGCTATTAAAAAGGTAATAATAATTTATCTCCTAAAAACATTCGATTTTAGATCGACTAAAAGTCGAGAAAAAAGTATTCATTACTTGAAATACTTCAATGAAAACATTTAGCCTACAACTGAAAATGATCTACCAAACTATAAAACAAAATTTTAAATATGTTAACGTAAATAGAAAAAAAAACGTAAAGTCACGGTTTGATTTGGTTTTTCGTTGATATCCTATAGAGGCACTTTGGCCTACGCCCTACGTGTTATTCGGGTATTGAAATGTAGGCTATTACTGAGCCCTTTTAATAATTTAACAGAGTAGGCTATGGGAAAGATTTTGAATTAGTACACCATTAATTTCACTAATAAAACGTAGGCTATATTATTTGTTAGAAACACATCTTCATTAGCTAGATAAGTAGCCTATATATAGTATATATATATATATATATATATATATATATATATATATATATATATATATATATATATATATATATATATATATATATATTATATTATTATTATTTTAAGGGTAGGCTTACATATAATAGGCCAAGTACGGTTTTAATTTAGGTTAGGTTGTAATAATGAAATGTACAGTGTTAGGCCGACATTACATTATAACCTGAAGAAAAATGAAATGCAAAGTGTAAAACATAGCCTATAACTTGTATTGTAAAATTAATTTGTTTTTTTTTTTTTACTATCACGTTTCGCCTATACGGAATAAGGTAGGCCTACATGAAGAAAATATTATAGTAATTAAAAATCAATCTGGAGATTTTCATGATTTTTGCGGTTTTAAAGACAAAAAGTGATTTTTAGCTAATACTTTTTCTATTGGTCTATCTGTCTATGTTTGTACATGGCTGCAATTGAAAATAATATTATCCAATTGACGAAAAATGACACGCAGGCCAGTTTGCTCTGTTTCGGAAATATGTTTCTTTTATTTTCTGTATTTTGAAAATTATTCAGTATTGTTATTTGTTGATAAAAAACATTCTTAAAATCACGCACAAAATCTAGTCTTGTAATATCCAAGCATAACATAAACAGAAATCCAGTTCTGGAAGTAGCCTATAAGAAACTAAAAGATCAGCGTAGTTTCTCAACATTTTTTATCAGACTTGCTAGTAGGCTATGGCATTTATACATAAATAAAGCTAGAGTATCTATCTACTTTGAAACAAAGGTTTTACTTACCGTTCAGGCAAATCGAAAACTAAATATCAAACTCTCGCATTTCTCGATTATTCTGGAGCTGTAGCCTAATTTTCTTTATTTCAGATTTGCTACACAAATTCGCGTAGGAGTCTGTTTTTATAATGCATGATAAAAATTTAAGATAGTTCTATTTTCATAAATATATTGGTAACTTCGAACTGGATTTTTGGAAAAATATTTGGAAGTGCAAAGGTAGAATAAAAGTGTGTTTAAGGAATTGTACATGTGTTTTGAGAAAAAAGAAATAATTTTGTGTAAACATTACATTTTTGAACCTAACCCTAAATACAAATTTTAAGGGTAGATCGGCTTCAGTAGACAAACCAAGCTGCAGGCTATTCACTGAAAATCAACATTTACCAACGTATTCACCAGGTATGTTTTCTGCAGTGTTGTGTACATTGCTAATCAATTATTGATGGATATCAATTGGCACGCGACTGTCATGATATCAAGTAGCCTAAGCTCAGGCTTTGTTTAGATGTTTGCACATCGTGTTTGTTCATCGACATGTCGTTTGTTTTCTGTTTTCTGAAAATGTAAATAAGTACAAAATTGGAAGGCATAATAGCAAAGCTGCTGTGAAGATGTGCAGAACATTTTTTATGGACAGGAAAAATAAATTTTGCATTCTCATTGTACGAAGTGTAAAACAAGACTGATGATCTGCAAAATAAATTTTGCGATTTTAATGGATCCATGGAATTTTCAAGTTCCTTGAATTCAAAAGGTTGTTTTACATTAGTGTGTGTGTGTGTGTGTGTGTGTGTGTGTGTGTGTGTGTGTGTGTGTGTGTGTGTGTGTGTGTGTGTGTGCGCGCGCGCGCGCGTTTTCGTGGGTTTTTTGTTATCGTCGTTTTTTTGTATAAATTACAATGTGGAACTGAGCGTTCTTTTAAAATGTTTACAAAAGTGTTCGTCGATTTAGGCCCAAGTGGTACTGCGGTACAAAAGTTGCTAGAGTAAATTTAAATAAAATTGTATGAGCAATAATTTCATTCAGTAAGAATACTGAATAAGTGGAGTGTAGTCGTCCTAAAGTGTAACAATTTATCGTCAAATTGTGACTCAATCCAACTTGGCTCAAGGCTTGTGATCATCTGGACCAACATCTACCATTATTCTTACTGTTCATCATCAAACTCTCGATAACCATTGTAATCATTTACATTGTAATCTATTTTATGTAAGAAGTTAAATTAAAAACTAATAATAACTTTCTTAGTTACCGTTTGAAGTATCAAAGAACCACGCTGAGAATAATTATCAATTAGTTATGTTTGCATTGTAATAACAGTTAATTTAAAATGAGTTAATTTGTAAGTAAAGGCATAGTTTTTAATGTATTGAATATTTTGTTAATTAAACCATAAGATATTCCATACTTGTCATTAAAGATTAACAATGTCTGCAACAATTAATTAACTTAATATTTTACATTTTGTCGCCCAACGTGGTGTATTAAAACTTTTTTATATTTTATATGTTATAATTTTGTAATAGCCTATATAGGCCTATTATATAGCCTTGTCATATTCCTATATCGTTAAAAGTAAAACAACACATTTGGTTGTAATTTGATGGTAGGCTTAGGTTAGTAGTTTGTAATATGAAAATGGGTTCTACCAAAAACGTAATTTTTCTTCAACGACTATTTTGAACGCAATATTAGGCCTATGTACCTACCTATAACAAACTTTAAGTGGTACAAAAGTTATGCAATAAAACTGTCGCTTATTACAAAAACCTTACTTTACATAACCTTAAAAAACGAAAAATTTATGAAGCAGGAAGGAGATAGGTAATTAAAAATAAATATAGGTTTACGGTAGTTAAAACAGCACCGGACAGATTATTTTAATGGCCATTCAGAAGGAAGTAGTCTTTAGGTGTGTATCGAAACAGCTTGAAATAAATTACTCTGACTATAAGTTAATTTATTATCGTATAAAGAAAATCAATAAATGCAATTCAATACCGTAAAACTTTGACATTGATTGTTATATTAGGTTTCACGTATAATTTTATCACTGCATCTGCTTGCAGAAATGAAATGTTGTATGACAAGCCTGCCTATAGGTCTAAAATGAGTAGGATACAGTTTGTTGTTTGTTAAACAGTTGTCTGATTTTATAGCCTATTGTCATAAATTTGCAATGCCTGTAACGCATTAATTACTCAGCAGAATGTTTTGGTAATTTATTTTTATTGGGCATTTAGGCCCACAGACTAATTCATTACAGTTTTAAACAATAATGTATAACGTTACAGTCCCGGTAAGTAGTGTTTTTCATGTGAAATGATAGATCCTGTACGAGACGAAACTAGTGTAGGATTTTCGTCTGAAGACGAAAAAGTTTACCGGACCAGATATACACAATACTTTTCATTATACTACACCGAAAAAAAAAACATATTTTCAACCCACAACATCACTTAATTCAAGTAAATTTTCTTTCAATTCCAATGCCATAGCATAATAATGTTTTATTAAAACAAATTTTCTTACAATTTTAAATTTATGCTTATGTTGATCTTGTTTATGCTTATGCTGTAGTTGATCTTGTTTTGTATATTTAATCCTTGATTCCGCAGTGTAATTTGACGAATGGAGTTTTTCAAATTCTGTAATTGTTTTCACAGATTATGAAATTGAAGGACAGTCCAGAAGGCTAAATTAAAAGTTTCTTCGATTTCATCAAAACTTAGCCTATTTGATTAACTACGCCTAATCTTTCACTTATGATCGTTGCATTTTTGAATAGGATAATTTTCGAGAAACTTTCACTTTGTGGTTCAAATGCAGAATCTTCTACATAGCCTTCAGCTGACGATCGCCATTCTCCATGAATTTTTATGGTCAATAAATCCCTTCCTGCTTCTACCAACATTGATGCTGATGTTCTTCTAAAGCATCAATACTGTGAGATACCTTCTGGATTTTTAAGGTTTAGTTGTTTTGCAATCTTACTCGTTATTGCTGCGCATGTGTTGATCAAAACATTTAGCCTACCATTGCAGTATCCAATCAAGAATCTTCTACTTTCCTTATTTTGTGTCTTTAGGGCTACGTACTTACAATATAAATCACAACATCCACTGTTACATGTGAAGCGTCAGTGTGTGTTTTTGGCATCACGTAAAGATACCACCCGTAAACCACTGTCCTCAATAGGCCCTATCGTTCAAAGTAAGACGAAGTAGGTAAATCATCTCTTTGATACGTGTCTTGAAAATACCAAATACTAAGCTAATAACCAGTTCTCATAAGCAGCTTCATGAAATGCGTAAAAAACCCCTATCTTGTTCGTATGTTATTACCTACTTACAACTTTCTTGCTCTCTCGGTTCTGGTGTTTCAGAAAAGCCTATTGTTTTAAGAAAGTTACGAACGCCTACATTTTCCTTTAGTGCAATACAGTTCTTCAACATTGAAAATTTACTCCATAAAGAAGTAGGTTTAATATGCTTTGTTTATCGGGCAAAGAAACGAGTAAGTTACCACCATTTAGTATAGGCCTACTTGTTTGATATTTCTGTGCTATCACCATTGACAAAACCGATCTTAGACTCATTTTCGTAGCCTATGTGACTATGCCTTTAAATTTACTTGGCAGCTAATTAGAAAGTCACTTCTTGCGTTTGTTTTAAAATATGCCTATCATCCTAAATGTCGTAACTGGATCATTATTGGCTAATTGTCGAAATTTATAATACCCTAACTGTTTAAAAGGAAAACAATCTAAAATGTTTAAACTTACTCCTATTATTCATTACTTAAGTAACAAGTAATGAATAAATTTTACTGTTGAAATCAGCTGGTGCACTATAAATTTACCATGCAGTGCACAGTAACTTTTTGTGTAGGACTACACGAGAAAGAAGGACTTAGGCCTACGTGTTCGTGAACAGATTAAGAAAACAAATTTTTTCTGTGTAGTGTATTGACTTTTTTTTTTTATTTACGTCGGTTAGTATTTAATTCTAGAAATAGTGAGTTTTAAGTAATAGTAACACAGTAGCAACGTTACTACTTTATGATAGGCTAACTCTTTTTATAATAATAATAAATAATTAAATGTTGTCTTTGCGTTTCATAATAATTTTTGTATTTATTCATAATTTAAAATAAATTGTGTATATTTATAGGCATATATATACATTTGATTTTAACAATTTATCAAATTGTTAGGCTATATCTAATTCATATTATATTTCTGAAAGTTTGTGTGTTTGTTTGTTTGTTATTCAATCACGCTTTAACCACTTGACCAATTGAAATGAAATTTGGTACGAATATGGTTTAAGTATCAGAGATACATATAGGCCTATTCCCGTTTTACAAAACGGCATTATACCACTTACCCAGCCCAAAATAATTATCAGTTTTTAGTTTTGTGGCATGTGTTAATTGTAGTTATTTACTGGACCTGTGATTTAGGTACCTGAGATGAACATAGATTCAATCCTATTTTAAGAATCTTAATCTGTGTTTTATTTATTGCAAAATTATTGCTTTTAATGTAACATTTTCAATATTTTAGTTGAAATTTTTTTCAAAACTGACTTTAATTTGTTACTTTGTGTTGACTTTTCAATATTAAATGTAAAAAAAATCCCTACACAGAGTGCCAATTGTAAGGTAGTATATGTATTTGTGTAATTACATTAGCCTATATGAAAAAATGGTAAATATACAGTGTAGCATAACCTTATTTTTCGATATTTTTGTTACTAAAATGTTTTATTATGTGCCCAAAAGCAAGAATCCAAAATATGAAAGCACGAGAAGTACGATAAAATCGAAAATAAAAGTGACCAACATAACCTCAAAATTGCTACACGGCGAAAATCAGTAACGTGTTGTAAATCGGTAAAACAATAAAAACACGTCTAACACAGGTTTTGGGTGATAAGAAACCAATGTTTTAAAAGAATACTGCATAACCAAACTGATATGGTTGTTAGGCCTAACAAGATGATGCGTGAAAAAACCTTTATATTTTTTAAAAAAATAGCCTACTATATATCCTGACACGGTTGTTGGGCCTATCACGATGATACGTGAAGAAACCTTTATATTTTTTAAAAAAAAAACTACATATCCTAACTGACACGGTGGTTAGGCCTAACACGGTGATGCATGAAAAAAACTTTATATTTTTTTAAAGACTATTACATATCCCAACTGACACGGTTGTTGGGCCTATCATGGTGATGTGTGAAAAAAACCATTATATTTTTTTTAGAGTACAACATAACCTAATTGATACGGTTGTTAGGCCTAACAGGGTGATGCGTGAAAAACCTTTATATTTTTTTAAAGAATACTACATATCCTAACTGACATGGTTGTTTGGCCTAACACGGTGATGCGTGAAAAACCTGTATATTGTTTTAAAGAATACTACATAACATAACTGATACGGATGTTGAGCTTATCACGGTGATGTGTTGAAAAAACCTTTATTTTTTTAAAGAATACTACATAACCTAATTGACACGGTTGTTAGGCCTAACACGGTGATGTGTGAAAAATCTTTATATTTTTTTAAAGAATACTTCATATCCTAACTGACATGGTTGTTGGGCCTAACACTGTAATGCGTGAAAAACCTTTAAAGAATAGTACATATCCTAACTGATAAGATTGTTAAGCCTATCACGGTGATGTGTGAAAAAAACCTTTACTTTTTAAAGAATACTATATAACCTAATTGACACGACTGTTAGACCTAACACGGTGATGCGTGAAAAACCTTTATATTTTTTTAAAGAATACTCCATAAGCTAACTAACATGGTTGTTATGCCTAACACGGTGATCCATTAAAAAAACCTTTATTAATTTTTTTTTAAATAGTACTTATAACCTAACTGACACGGTTGTTGGGCCTAATAAGGTGATACATGAAAAAACCGTTATATTTTTTTTAAAGAGTAACTTAACTAACACGTTTGTTAGGTCTAACACGGTGATGCGTGAAAAAACCTTTATATTTTTTTAAAGAATACTAGGCTACATATCCTAACTGACACGATGGTGCGTAAAAAAACCTTTATATTTTTTTAAAGAATACCACATATCCTAACTGACATGGTTGTTGGGCCTATCATAGCGATATGTGAAAAAACCGTTATTTTTTTTAAAGAGTACTTCAACCGTAACTGACACGGTTGTTAAGTCTAACATGGTGATGCGTGAAAAAAACCGTTATTTTTTTTAAAGAGTACTCCAAACCTTAACTGACACGTTTGTTAGGCCATGGTGATGCGTGAAAAATGTTTATATTTTTTTAAAATAATACTGCATAAGTTAACTAACATGGTTGTTAGGCCTAACGCGGTGATGCATTAAAAAAACCTTTATTTAATTTTTAAAAAAGAGTACCAGAACCTGACGCGGTTGTTGGGCCTAATACGGTGATGCAGGAAAAAAGCCTTAATTTTTTTTAAAGAGTACTCCATAACTTAACTAACACGGTGGTGCGTTAAAAAACCTTTATTTTAAAAAAGAAATACACCATAACCTAACTGACACGGTTGTTGGTCCTAACACGGTCATGCGTGATCTTTAATGTATATTACGATTGCGGGAAAAGCCGTGACGGGTAACAGGTAATCATATTATATTTCTGAAAGTTTGTTTTTGTTTATTTGTTTGTTATTCAATCACACTTTAACTACTGGACCAATTGAGATTAAATTTGGTATGAACACGATTTAGGTACCTGAGATAAACACAATACTATTCCAGTTTAATTGTATAATAGTGACTTTTTAATAATACTGTATTTTATTAAAATCTGACAGGACCCTGTTTTAGAGTATCGAGTAGCAAAAATGTATATTTCTTGGCCGAAAACCATAAATCGTATAATATTGTAAATAGAAATATATTAAATTGAAATGACCTATTTTGATTTTGAAAATCGACTATAAATTTTATTGCCTACATTATAATTGCAGGCAAAGCCGCAACGGGTAACAGCTTATATATATATAAGCCTATAGGCTATTCAAAAGACGTTTTGAATCATGTTCAGTTACATGACATTTAGACCGGTCATGCCATTTACATTGTTTTGGCTGCTTTAGTTTAAATAGGCCTAACTTTAAGTTGTATGGAAACAAAACAAACATTTAAATAAAAATCACTTTATTTTAAATTATAATAAAATTACTTTAATTTGTTTTTAACTGGGGGTTGGGGGCCATGCCATGCCTCGCCTTAAATCATAACATGTTCATGTGCTTAAGCTAACTCTAATAGGCCTACGCGTAACGAATTTGAAATAAAATAAATTTAAAATTTGGGGTAGTCCTAGATTTTTTGAGGAAATAATTTAACTGAAGAAAGTTAAAGAACATTTAAAACTGTTTATTATAATCAGTAGGCCGTAATAGGACCTACAATTTTTTATTTTAAAAATAATTAAGGACGAAGACGAATGACGAAGATGCTAATAGGTTTTACTTCATCAAGAATTTTTTTATGTAGGCCTAACCTGTGCTATGGACTCTTTAGGATTATTTCCTATGGTTTAATGAACAAAATTACACTTTAGACAGTTGTTTCAAAATATCTTAATCTATAATGAATATGAGTTTTTTAAGTCGCTCTAGATCTATTTTTGAAGTCAAATTTATTATCATTATGGTCTAATGTCAAAGCCCTATAAAATGATTAACTAACACATAAAAATTAGACTATAAGCCAAAATGTCAACAACATTTTAGTTCTCTAGCCTTTGATGAAGTAGCCTGAAGGCATATATTAAATTTACATATATTTCTTGATTCTACATAAATTTACGATGTTACACAAAACGTTTACATAGTTTATTGTTAAATATGTTAAACTATAGTCTATTTAATCTATATTATACTTCTGTAAAAGTGGTTGAAAGATCAAGTTTTTTCCGAAGTAGATTAATTTTAGAACCTCTAATTAATTGAAATTTTGATGCGAAAATAGCCTTTAACGTCCTAACTTCGCAACTTTCTGAGCAACGATCTACCTGCACACATAATTACAGTTGTTTTTAATTAATTTCAAAATATTTGAATACAAACTTTTTTCAAAATAGGTTACAGTAGTTATTTTTTAAGTTTGGAAATAAAAACAAAGTATTTATGCATAGTTTTAAAATACGTCCTACCTGCATATAGGCATAATAAGATTAATTGTACTTTTCTATGAATTTACTTGTTTAAAATATTTCTAAATACTAACGAAATATAGCTTCTTTCTTTAAATGATAGGTCTAACTTTTAAATTAACTTATTACATAGGTAGCCTAATTGCATAGAAATGAGCGTATTTAAAAGGAGATAATATACAAATCTTATCTTATTCATATTATATTTCTGAAAGTTTGTGTGTTTGTTTGTTTGTTATTCAATCACGCTTTAACTACTGGACCAATTGAGATGAAATTTGGTACGTATATGGTTTAAGTATCAGAGATACATATAGGCCTATTCCCGTTTTACAAAACGTCATTATACTACTTACCCAGCCCAAAATATTTATCAGTTTTTAGTTTTGTAACATCTGTTAACTATAGTTAGGTTTAATTACTGTTTACTGAACATGAGATTTAGGCACCTGAAATGGACATAGATCTAATTCAATTTTACAAATCTTAATCTATGTTTTATTTATTGCAAAATTATTGTTTTTAATGTTACATTTTCATCTAATAATCACAATATGGTATTTTTCATTTAAGACTATTCAATGTTTTTAAAGCAGAGTGCAGAATATAGGCCTATATATTATATAGGCTACAATTTTATTAGGATACATTAATTGTAAGGTAGTATATAGGCCTATATTTGTGTAATTACATTATATGAAAAAATGGTAAATATGCATTGCAGCATCTATTGGAGTTTTCGATATTTTTCTTACTAAAATGCTTTATTATGTGCCCAAAAGCAAGAATCCAAAATATGAAAGCAGGAGAAGTACGATAAAAATCGAAAATAAAAGTGACCAACATAACCTCAAAATTGCTACCGGCGAAAATCGGTACCGTGTTGTAGCCTACTGATTTTAGACGTATTTTTATTGTTTTACTGATCTACAGATCAGTAAAACAATAAAAAATACGTCTAACACGGGTTTGGGTGATAGGAAACCAATTTTTTAAAAGAATAGTGGATAACCTAAGTGACACGGTTGTTAGGCCTATCACGGTGATGTGTGAAAAAACCTTTAATTTTTTTAAAAGAATACTAAGTATATTAACTGACACGGTTATTAGGCCTAACACGGTGATGTGTAAAAAAACTTTTATATTTTTTTAAAGAATACTACATATCTTAACTGATATGATTGTTGGGCCTATCATTGTGATGTGTGAAAAAAATCTTTATTTTTTTAAAGAGTTTCCAAACCTTAACTGACACGGTTGTCAGGCCTAACATAGTGATGTGTGATAAATCTTAATATTTTTTTAAAGAATACTCCAGCTAACTAACATAGTTGTTAGGCCTAACACGGTGATGCATTAAAAGAACCTTTATTTACTTTTTTCAAAAGAGTACTCCATAACCTAACTGACACGGTTGTTGGGCCTAATACGGTTATGCATGGAAAAAAACTTTATATTTTTTTTAAAGAGTAGGCTACTCCATAACTTAACTAACACGGTGATGTGTGAAAAAACCTTTATATTTTTTTAAAGAGTACTACATATCCAAACACGGTTGTTGGACCTATCACGGTGATGCGTCAAAAAACTTTTATATTTTTTTAAAAAATACTAGGCTACATATCCTGACACGGTTGTTAGGCCTAACATAGTGATGCGTGAAAAATCTTTATATTTTTTTACAGAATACTTCATTAGCAAACTAATATGGTTGTTAGGCCTAACACGGTGAAGCATGTATTTATTATTTATTAAAGCATTTATTTAAAAGAGTACTCTTAACCTAACTGACACGGTTGTTGGGTTAAACGGTGACGCAGGAAAAAACATTAATTTTTTTTTAAAGAGTAGGGGGCCTACTCCAAAACTTAACTAACACGGTTGTTGGTCCTAATACGGTAATGCATGATCTTTAATGTATATTATGATTGCGGGCAAAGCCGTGACGGGTAACAGCTAATCATATTATATTTCTGAAAGTTTTTTTTTTTTTTTGTTTCTTATTCATATACACTTTAACTACTGGACCAAATGAGATTACATTTGGTGTGAACACGTTTTAGGTATCTGAGATAAACACAATACTATTCCAGTTTAATTGTATAATAATGACTTTTTAATAATACTGTATTTTATTAAAATATGACATGACCCTGTTTTAGCGTATCGAGTAGCAAAAATTGATATGTTTTTGCCAAAAACCATAAATCATATAATATTGTATATAGCAATATATTAAAATGAAATGACCTATTCTGATTTTGAAAATTGACTATAAATTTTATTGCTTACATTATAATTGCAGGCAAAGCCGCAACGGGTAACAGCTAGTTAGATCATA
>JAJIZJ010000173.1:0-28059 GCA_022606455.1 Callitettix versicolor | reverse complement strand
TGAAAACAGATCACCCATCATTCATGAAGGTGAGAAAAAATTATTGTTGTTTGTTAGTAGTAATATTTAATAATATAATGTTTCCGTTAGAAGTTATAAATTTACAAACGGAATAGTAGTATTGAATTTTACGAAAACGTAGTAAGTAATTAATTATAATAACTTTTTGTGTAACATATAAATACAAACTATTCAGTCAGTGTGTGTAGAGTGAAAAACAGATTGAATATATTTTATTTGGCGGCCCTGAAAAGGGCCATTATGCTTTATACAGCACGAGGTTTAGAATTCTACTTCTTCTTCGGTGCCGGCTTCTTGGGTGATTTCGCCTTTTTCACTGCAGCCTTCTTCGGTTTAGGTGTTTTCGGCTTCTTAGTCGGAGGCTTTGCCGTCTTCTTAGCCTTAGACGGGGTCTTCGGCTTAGCGGCGGCGGCCGCGGCCTTCTTCTTCTCGGCAGCCGGCTTCTTTAGCCGCAGCTGCGGCAGCCGTCTTCTTTTTCGGCGCTGTTTTAGCGGCAGCAGCCTTCTTCTCTTTCGGCTGTTTAGCCGGAGCTTTCTTTACGGCAGCGGCCTGGCTTCGCCGGCCAGCTTGAACGAACCCGAAGCGCCCTTACCTTTCGGCTGGACGAGAGCACCGGAAGCGACAGCCGCTTTCAAGTACTTTCTGATGAACGGGGCGAACTTTTCCGAATCCACTTTGTAATTAGCCGAGATGTATTTCTTGATCGCCTGCAGAGACGATCCGCCTCGTTCCTTCAGACTCTTGATAGCAGCGTTCACCATGTCCGCGGTCGGAGGGTGAGCCGGCTTCACTCGGGGTTTCTTGCTGCTGCTGGCCGCCGCAGCTTTAGCCTTTTCGGGCTTGCAGCCGGAGCAGGAGCGTTCGTCACTGTATCAGCCATGTTGTTGTTGATAAACGAGTTCCAATAGGCAGTCGAATTGGAGTACAAAAATTTTCAGTAGACATTGGGGTCACAGAACCGGAACAACCTTATAGAGAACGGTAGTAAACCGGGACTTGATATTATTTCATTTTATGTCACTAGGGTTTACGAATCGTTTGTATCGTGTATATCCGATATATAAGGTTACTTTATCGAGTTTTCTTTATTGCATAACTATTTAAGAATGTCCCGCTTCAATTGTAAATCGTTAGATAACTTATATTCGGTCGCCTAGCGTATTAACGGTCCGGCAAAATCGTACGCTGTTTCGAGACATGAATGACACGGTTTGAGTTATACCGTCAATTTACTCTTATTACAAACGAAGTAATTCGTTTGAGGTTTTTAAACGATAACTGACATTCCGTGTTACCCTTCGAATTCGTTGAAAACGCTATACTATCGCGCCCAGTGCCAGAAAATGTGGTTTAAAGTGAGAGTTCGGCAAAGTTTGCAGATGGCATTCAATACGCCGCGCGTCCTATGTCGTCTATACAGTTGTTGAGTTTAGCAATTATTTTTGACGAATGTAATTTTAAATAAAACACGAAAATTTATCAAAAAGCTATTCAAGCTAATGTTCAACTGAAAAATATCATGCGATAAGATCGTATCTTATTTCAATTTAATTATCCACCATCTTTCTTTCCGGTAAGTTCTTTCGTTCGATCGTATTGCGTTTTAACCGTACAGGATGTACGTGTGAAATGTAAAAAGAAGAAAACATTAATACTTAAATAAACGTAAAGGAGAAATTAGAAAATTATATTAAAAATATAATAATAATATTAATAATACTTATACATATATGTGGTATAAATTTAATGCATCCATCTGTTAGTAGTGACGAGTAACAATATTTTCTGTGTAGGTCTCGTAGTTTCACAAACAAAAAAAAAAAGGTCTCGAAAAAAAAAAAAAACAAAAAAACAAAAAAAAACAAACAAACAAACAAACAAACAAACAATCACAATGTTAATAACAATGCACATAAAAATAGCAATGACAATGACAATAACAATAACAATAACAACAATAACTATAGAAATAACAATAACAATAACGATAGAAATAACAATAACAATTACAATAACGATAGAAATAACAATAACAATAGCAATAACAATAACAATAACGATGGCAATAATAATAATAGCAATAGCAAAAAAAAAAACAATGAACAATAACAATAACAATAACAATAAAAAATAATAACAACAATAGTATAGAACAATTACAGTAACGATAACAATGATAATAACAATAACAATGAACAATGAACAATAACATTAACAATAACAATAAAAAAAAAAAATAAATAAATAAATAATAATAATAATAATAATAATAATAATAATAATAATAATAATAATAATAATAATAATAATAATAATAATAGCAATAACAATTACAATGAACAATAACAATGAAAATAATATTAACAATAAATAACAGTAAAAATAGCAATAAGAAATACAATGAAAAATACATAACAATAACAATAACAATGACAACGACAAACAATAATAACGACAATGACAATAACAGTAGCACTATAACAATGAACAATAACAATAACATAGCAATAAATAACAATAACAATGACAATGACAACAAACAATAATAACGACAATAACAATATCATTAACAATGAACAATAACAATAAAATTAAAATAACAATAAAAATAAACAATAACAATAAACAATAACAATAACAACAATAACAATAACAATAACAACAACAATAACAATAAAAATTAAATAACAATAACAATGACAATGACAACAAACAATAATAACGACAATAACAATATCATTAACAATGAACAATAACAATAAAATTAAAAACAATAAAAATAACAATAACAATGAACAATAACACTAACAATATCATTAAAAACAATAAGAATAACAGAATAACAATGAACAAAAACAATAACATAGCAATAAATAACAATAACAATGACAATGACAACAAACAATAATAACGACAATAACAATATCATTAACAATGAACAATAACAATAAAATTAAAAACAATAAAAACAATAAAATAACAATAACAATAAGAATAATAATAACAATGAAAATGATAACGACAAAAACAATGACAATAATAACTATGAAAAATAACAATAAATAAAAAAAAAAAAAAAAAAAAAAAAATAATAAAAAAAAATAAAAATAAAAAAAGAAGAAAAAAAAAAAAAAAAACTGTCTATAAAAAAAACTTTTTTTTTATTTTTTTTAATTTTTTTTTTTTTTTTTTTTTTTTCCTTCCATCTAATATCTTGAGGAGTGAGTGAGTGCAACAATAGACTAAGACGTCATTTACATTTACATGCTGCTTGCTGGAATTATTGTGTAATAAACAAACAGAATAAAAGAAGTGGATGGCAATTGGGTGTCGTATATATATTTGAATTTGAAGGGCAGATAGCTTATTTATTTTTGTACGAAAACAAAATGAATACATTAGATCATTTTGTGGTCCTGAAAAGGACCGTTTGTTTGTTTATTTCGCTGCTGCTGCTGCCGATTGTTGCTGCTCTCTCTGCTTGAAAACCGTTGAGGAAAATTAAGCCTTCTTTTCGGTCTTCTTGGGCAGAAGCACGGCCTGAATATTCGGCAACACTCCGCCCTGCGCGATCGTCACGCCCGACAACAGTTTGTTCAACTCCTCGTCGTTACGGATGGCCAACTGGAGGTGACGAGGAATTATTCTGGTCTTCTTGTTGTCGCGAGCCGCGTTACCGGCCAATTCCAACACTTCGGCCGCTAAATACTCCATAACGGCAGCCAAATAGACCGGGGCTCCGGCGCCAACTCTCTCGGCGTAATTACCTTTACGCAACAGCCGGTGTATTCTGCCGACGGGGAACTGGAGTCCGGCCCTTGACGACCTCGACTTGGACTTTCCCTTCACTTTACCGCCTTTGCCGCGTCCGGACATGCTGATGCTGCTGATGGTTGTTAACACACACGAAATGCCTGCCACTGACGCCGATACCATACCATTTATAACCAGACAACAGCCAAACTGCGCACCAATCGCCGTACAGATCGTACGCTATTGGTGCGTTTTTTATTCGCTTTCCAATTCATATAGTCGCACTCGACTGACCGCAATTCGTCAGTTCAGCTTCAGACTCGGATGAAGCAACATCTCTGTAACAGTGGAACCAGTATAGCGAATCAAAGTGCAGTTATCACAGTGCAGCCCAGCCCAGCTCAGTCAAGCCAAGCCAAGAACAGTGTTGTGCAGTGAAGTGTAGCAAAGTGTTAAAGTGCAGTACAGTACAGTGAAAAACCAGCGCCACCAAGCCATTGCACCGAAGGCTTGCCGCAACTCAACCAGCGGAGGCACTAACCCTCACCGTGAGAAACAGTCCGGCCCGCGGAAGCAGAAAGCCCGTGGCCCTAAAAAGGACCGTTTTACTTCAATTCTCCCCTACAAAATACACAGTTGGTGTGCGTCTTGTAGAGGGTCCCCATTTGCCGTATATCGAGGCATATCCCTTCAGGGTATGTCTCAATCGACTAGGGACATGGTCACTCGTGACCGCAGTCCCCAATCCCCAGCGATCAACATCAAAAAAACAATCAAAAAAGTCAAGAAGCCCGTCGCTTTGACGGACTCCACTAACTCAATCCCCACAATCAAGCCAGCTTCAAGTCTTGGCCCTTCTCAGGGCCAAGAAGACATTCCTGCAACACCATCCGTTCCAGCCAGTCAGCCGTCCACGGACAAAACTGACAATTTTACACTTGTGTCACGGCGCAAGCGTAAAACCTCAATTAGCTCAACTTCTTCGACAAGCTCCAGCTCTCGCATGTCTGACTGCGAGATGCCATCAAGCTCCCAAAGGAAGACCCAAACCGAGAAAATACCGCCAATACTGCTGGACGCCCCGTCCAACTGGCAAACAATCCTAAAGTCCGTCACCAACGTTGCCAACGGCAACGTTGAGATCTCCTGCCGCGGCAAGACGTTTCGCCTTCAGGCGAAAACAATTGCCGCCTTTCGAGCAATTCAAAGCGAACTAGTCCAGCAGAAGGCTCCCTTTCACACCTTCACCCCTCTCTCCGAGAAGGAGGTCAAGGTGGTGATCAAAGGGATCCCACACACCACCGAAATCGCCGACATCAAGTCGGAAATCGAGTCTAAAGGACTCTCACCGATTTCAGTCACACCCTTGCTTGATGCAAGGAAACAGCCCATAAATGTTTTCCTGGTGGCGCTCAAGCGCACCGCCAATGTCCGGGAGGTGTATGACATCTCCAAACTGTTCTACGTCAACGTCTCCGTTGACAATTATTCCCCCAAACCTGGCGTAGCCCAGTGCTACCGATGCCAGAGATTTGGACACTCGTCCATCAACTGTCACCTTCCGGCTCGCTGCGTGAAGTGCGCCGGAGACCACGACCGTACTAAATGTACGAAATCACGCGACACCCCTGCAAAATGTGTTAACTGCGAGGGTGCGCATCCGGCTAACTACCGGGGTTGCCCTGCTTACGCAGAGCACTTCCGGCGTAGCCGGGACCACCTTCGGCAGCAGAGCCGCACGCGACCTGCCACCGCCTCAAAGGAGACACCCAAACCAGCATCGACCACCATTCAGAAAGCAACTAAGACAGTTGCACCAACAGTACCAATCCCCAAGGTTCAGGTACCCACCCCCCCAGTGCCGAAAATCGACACTGAAACAAAGAGCTTTGCTCGCGCAGTAGCTCCTAAGGCCGCGCGGCTGGCCAAGAAGCCCAAAATGGGACAGACTGAGTCCCCACCACAATCCTCAGTCCCAGCCCCAGTCACCAAGGCTAAGACCCCGGTCTTAGCAAAGAAAGCGGCCCCAAAACAGGCGCCAATCAAGGCGGTGCAGTCGACCGAGCCCATACCAAAAGCTGATGCACCCCAAGTTGCAGAGGCTCAACCGTCGTCTTCCTTTATCAGGAAGACTGACATACTGAAGTGGATCCAAGAGATCCTTATCAAAATTAATAGTACTGATGATTTCAAACAGATCTTCGTCACAGTACTAACCTCCTTCATGACGCTGCTCATTCAGAATGAGTAAGCGTCTCACCGTCCTAGCATGGAATGCAAATGGAGTATCCGGTCGCAGGGCTGAGCTCCAACGTTTCCTCCTAGACCGAAACATTGATATTGCTCTAATATCAGAAACACGTCTCTCCCATAAGAAAACCTTCACTATTCCATGCTACAACATCTATCGATCGGATCGCCCACTTCGGACCAACTGCCCAGCTTCCGGGGGAACTGCAGTTTTGGTCCACAGGCGGATCGCTCATCAAGCGTTACCGAATGACCCCCAATCATCTATAGAGCACACAGTCGTCCAAATCCACTTTCAAGGCATAAATTTTAGGTTAATTTCTGCCTACCTTCCTCCTCAACGTGTTGTTACTATACGCACGTTTGAAAAACTACTCGACTCCGAAGAACCTACGGTTCTTATGGGCGATCTGAACTCCAAGCACCCACAGTGGAACAGTCTTGTCACAAATAGGCACGGCAAAGTCCTACATCAATTTCAAAGGACACACCGAAATACTGTCGTAATCGGTCCGACAGCCCCTACGCACTACCCACCAGGTTTCGACTCACGTCCTGATGTACTCGACATTGCTGTGCTTAAGAACTTCTCTCTTTCCATCAATTAGACTGCATCAATGACCTAAGTTCCGACCATAATCCTATTTTACTTACTATAAGTAATCCATCCGGCCAGAGGCTACCACCCAACAATGGCGCCACCAGGCGAGTTGACTGGAGACGTTTCTCGGAACGTCTTCAACAACTCACGCCTGAGCCCATACAGATCTGTTCACCCGAAGATGTTGACCTCGAGGTTGACACCCTTCAGTCTGCTATAGCCTCTGCGCTGGAATCCAGCACTCACAAAATTGCCTGTAAGGGTGCCACACCTGAACTTCCTCCCTACATCAGAGAGGAGTTGGCAAAGAAGAGAAAGCTTCGCCGACAATGGCAATTCACCCGAGCACCGTCTGTAAAAAGACAGCTCAACGCCCAAACACAATTAGTAAAGCATTTACTAGAAACATACTCTGAAGAGGAATGGACTCGATTCCTCTCCACAATGAACACTGAGGACGGTTCGTTGTGGAAACTGAACCGCCAACTCCTGCGACCCAAACGCACCAACCAACCCCTGCATGGCCAGCGTGGTCTGGCCTACTCCCCAACGGACAAGGCGGAAGCGTTCGCAGATTCCTTCCAAGACCAGTTCAGTCCCAATAATCATCTCTACGTGGACGATCACATCGAGCACGTGGAAAACTATCTCGAGGACTACCTCAGTTGTCCATTAGGCCAGCCCCAGACCCTACACAACAGATCAGGTGGTCCGCGTCATAAAACAATTACACCCACGGAAAGCACCTGGTCTGGACAATTTTAGCAACCTGGCTCTAATGCACATCCCCGCCCAAACAGTAGGATACATTACGAATATCTTCAATGGAATCTTGCGAACAGGCCACTACCCCACATCTTGGAAAGGAGCCAAAGTAATAGTCATTCTCAAACCACAGAAATCGGCTCTCTTTCCTCAAAATTTCAGACCAATCTCGCTGCTTCCATCTCTATCGAAAGTTTTCGAAAGACTGGTGAACAGGCAGCTTACTGAACACCTTGCTGACACAGTCCGACACGAACAGTTTGGCTTCCGACAAGAGCACTCTACCACCCAACAATTAGTCCGCGTCATCAACAGCCTATCAGATGGCTTCAACAAACGCCTCCACACAATAGCTGTATTTCTGGATATCAGCAAAGCTTTTGACAGGGTCTGGCACGAAGGCCTCCTGTACAAATTAGCTCACAGCCCTATTCCTCCATGCTATGTCCACTTAATCAGATCGTACCTCGACAACAGATGGTTCCAGGTGTCCGTCGATGGTACACTCTCTACGCCTAGACCTATTACGGCTGGCGTGCCACAAGGATCAGTCCTGGGCCCGTTGTTGTACAATCTGTACACCAACGACATGCCCGTCCAAGAACCTGTGTCACTGCGGCTCTTCGCTGACGACTCCATGTTCTACTATCCTACAGCAAACCTCGAGTTTGGGGCCAAAATCGTCCAACGTCAGTTGGACCTATTGAAACCATGGTTTCGTAGGTGGAGAATTGCAGTGAACGCGGAAAACAGAAGCCATCGCCTTCACTAACAAACTTTCTCCCAAAACTATACTTCAAATCAATGATACTCCCATAGCATGGAAACCTAAAGTCAGATATTTAGGTATCACGCTTGACAAACGACTGACTTTCGCCCCACATGTCAGGCAAACAATAGGCAAAGCTTCTGCGGTTCGTAGTAAGCTTTTTCCTGTTCTTAAGAACACAAGCCCTATACCCCTACGAATCAAGCTGACCATGTTTAAAATGTACATCAGACCCATTCTTACCTATGCAGCCCCGGCTTGGTACGCCCTCATCTCACACTCTCGAAGGAAACGGCTGGAATCCTTCCAAAACCGTTCCCTACGTTTTCTGACTGAATCTCCGTGGTTCGTCAGAAACGAGACCATACGCCACGGCCTAAAAGTCCTCACACTCGAGGATCATGTCCTCCAACTGTCACAAAAACTAGCTTCGAGAGCAGAAGGCTCCACACATGCGCATCTGTCCGCCATTGTGACAGATCCCGCTCCCCCACTACGATACAGAAAAAGGCCTCTGTATCTAGTCTACGAACCACCATGAAGCGACTACGTGAATCTCATATAGTCACTTCTCTTCAAATTAACTAACTCAACAAAAATCCAAGCCCATCCCACATCTCATTCCTAACCTAGACAAGACACAATAAAGCCACGTTACACTCATACACTGTTAATGTTTTGTTACAGGAACGGTTTTTACAAGGGGAGAATTGAGAAATTCTCCTGCCAATAGCCATGACCGCAATTCGCAGACTTCTAACGGAACTCTTACTGTGCACGTCGTCGTTGTCTACTACGTACAATGCCACCCAAAGCGAGCGGTAAAGCGGTGAAAAAAGCGGGCAAGGCCCAGAAAAATATCACCAAGGGAGACAAGAAGAAGAAGCGCAAGAGGAAGGAATCGTACGCCATTTACATTTACAAAGTTCTGAAGCAAGTACATCCCGACACGGGCGTTTCGTCCAAGGCCATGAGCATCATGAACAGCTTTGTTAACGATATTTTCGAACGTATCGCCGCCGAAGCTTCGCGTCTCGCTCACTACAACAAGCGGTCGACCATCACTTCTCGGGAGATCCAGACCGCAGTCAGGCTTCTTCTGCCCGGCGAGTTGGCGAAACACGCTGTCAGCGAAGGTACCAAGGCCGTAACAAAGTACACCAGCTCCAAATAAACAACATTTGTCGTGCTGGATGTAAATGAAAACACAAAACGGCCCTTCTTAGGGCCATCAAAAGCTTTAACATATTCAATTATATCGGTTCACAACAACAAACAACCTCCCTCCCGCCCTCTTACTTTTTTTTTTTTTTTTTTTTTTTTTTTTTTTTTGTTTATGTTGACCACCACCCTATATTTATTTATTATACTTATCTCAAACGCGTACACAATTATTATTTATTTTACTTGATTCAAGAGATTACGGACGAGTGTCACTTTAGAAATTTATGCACGCACGCGATAAGATAAAATTATCAACATGATGTTGATATACTATACACAGACATACAGTGAATTCCTATCACGTGTATTGTATATATTATTGTGGCCGTCATCGTGCGTAAATATTTGAACGCAGCTGATGATGAATATGTTAATGTTAAATAAATATTACTTTCCTCTAGGTGATGACTGCGGTGGGGGCAGTCTTAATAATAACCAAACCAAAATAAAATATTACTATAATTTTGTAATGGTCTGTACGCGAGGTGAAGAGGAAACGTTCTTGTGTGTGTGAAAAAAATATCTATTATATAATAAATGATGTTGTAGGTTTGGCTGGATCAGATCGGAAACGTTATTGATTATTAGAAAAAACACACAAGATGTGTTGTGTACAGCAACACATTTTAGAGAGAGAAACAAATGTTAGCCATCGTTGGGTGTAAAATGAACACATTTTTTGAATACGAAAATAAATTTTTTGGCCCTGAAAAGGGCCTTTTGTTTCGCATCGCAATGACCGCTCTCGGCATACACAGATTAACCTCCGAAACCGTACAGAGTTCTACCTTGACGTTTCAGAGCGTATACCACGTCCATGGCGGTTACGGTCTTCCTCTTGGCGTGTTCGGTGTAAGTGACAGCGTCCCTGATTACGTTCTCGAGAAACACTTTCAGTACTCCGCGAGTCTCTTCGTATATGAGACCGGAGATACGTTTGACACCGCCACGCCGGGCGAGACGACGGATCGCAGGCTTCGTGATGCCCTGGATGTTATCACGTAAAACTTTCCTGTGCCTCTTGGCTCCGCCCTTTCCCAGTCCTTTGCCTCCTTTACCGCGTCCGGTCATCTTGTTTTGTAGAAATTACAGTTCCGTACGTGTAGACAGACAGTAGAGAATACCCTGTCCGCACCATGAAAACGCCGTTTATATACTCTTACTATCTTACTGTAAACGTACGCCTATTGGTCGAACTCGTACAGCCAATCGCTTTGTCAGCAGTTTTTCGAAAGTGTATATAAACCACCCGTTTAGAATTTGACTCGCAGTTTTATATCGAGACACGCAAACAGCTAAATGGCACGTACAAAGCAAACCGCTCGTAAATCAACCGGCGGAAAGGCGCCGAGGAAGCAGCTGGCAACCAAAGCGGCCAGGAAGAGCGCTCCCGCCACCGGAGGAGTGAAGAAGCCTCATCGTTATAGGCCGGGCACAGTCGCTCTGCGTGAGATCCGTCGTTACCAGAAGAGTACCGAGCTTCTGATCCGCAAGTTGCCGTTCCAGCGTCTGGTCCGTGAAATTGCCCAAGATTTCAAGACCGACCTGCGTTTCCAGAGTTCAGCCGTAATGGCTTTGCAAGAGGCTAGCGAAGCTTATTTGGTCGGTCTCTTCGAGGATACCAACTTGTGCGCAATTCACGCCAAGCGAGTCACCATTATGCCGAAGGACATACAGCTGGCACGCCGCATTCGTGGAGAACGAGCTTAATTTATTTACCTGCCTGCGCTCCAAAACAAACGGCCCTTATGAGGGCCAAAACATTAATTATACTTATTCAAAGTGTTTTTACGCGCACAGTACTCTCTATCCACAACAGTTCTTTTTTTTTTTTTTCCCCTCTTTACGGTTACTTATTTTCATGAACACAAACACACACACACACATATATATATATATATATATATATATATATATATATATCTCTCTAGGCACGCCAGTATAATTTTTATTTTTTTTTTTTTTTTTTTTAGAGTCTGGAAAAAAAAAAAAAAAAAAAAAAAAGTGCTTGTTATTAATTGAACGTAAGAGAGAAAACATTATTATATGCTGTTATATAGTTTGTTAGGCCTACTATAATTATTTGTTTGTAAGTCGTTTCCTACGAAATTTCAATTAACCGTGAGTCGGTGTGGCGCGAGATTATATTTATTGTATTCAAGATTTTTATTTGAAAACAGATCACCCATCATTCATGAAGGTGAGAAAAATTATTGTTGTTTGTTAGTAGTAATATTTAATAATATAATGTTTCCGTTAGAAGTTATAAATTTACAAACGGAATAGTAGTATTGAATTTTACGAAAACGTAGTAAGTAATTAATTATAATAACTTTTTGTGTAACATATAAATACAAACTATTCAGTCAGTGTGTGTAGAGTGAAAAACAGATTGAATATATTTTATTTGGCGGCCCTGAAAAGGGCCATTATGCTTTATACAGCACGAGGTTTAGAATTCTACTTCTTCTTCGGTGCCGGCTTCTTGGGTGATTTCGCCTTTTTCACTGCAGCCTTCTTCGGTTTAGGTGTTTTCGGCTTCTTAGTCGGAGGCTTTGCCGTCTTCTTAGCCTTAGACGGGGTCTTCGGCTTAGCGGCGGCGGCCGCGGCCTTCTTCTTCTCGGCAGCCGGCTTCTTAGCCGCAGCTGCGGCGCAGCCGTCTTCTTTTTCGGCGCTGTTTTAGCGGCAGCAGCCTTCTTCTCTTTCGGCTGTTTAGCCGGAGCTTTCTTTACGGCAGCGGCCTTAGCTTCGCCGGCCAGCTTGAACGAACCCGAAGCGCCCTTACCTTTCGGCTGGACGAGAGCACCGGAAGCGACAGCCGCTTTCAAGTACTTTCTGATGAACGGGGCGAACTTTTCCGAATCCACTTTGTAATTAGCCGAGATGTATTTCTTGATCGCCTGCAGAGACGATCCGCCTCGTTCCTTCAGACTCTTGATAGCAGCGTTCACCATGTCCGCGGTCGGAGGGTGAGCCGGCTTCACTCGGGGTTTCTTGCTGCTGCTGGCCGCCGCAGCTTTAGCCTTTTTCGGGCTTGCAGCCGGAGCAGGAGCGTTCGTCACTGTATCAGCCATGTTGTTGTTGATAAACGAGTTCCAATAGGCAGTCGAATTGGAGTACAAAAATTTTCAGTAGACATTGGGGGGTCACAGAACCGGAACAACCTTATAGAGAACGGTAGTAAACCGGGACTTGATATTATTTCATTTTATGTCACTAGGGTTTACGAATCGTTTGTATCGTGTATATCCGATATATAAGGTTACTTTATCGAGTTTTCTTTATTGCATAACTATTTAAGAATGTCCCGCTTCAATTGTAAATCGTTAGATAACTTATATTCGGTCGCCTAGCGTATTAACGGTCCGGCAAAATCGTACGCTGTTTCGAGACATGAATGACACGGTTTGAGTTATACCGTCAATTTACTCTTATTACAAACGAAGTAATTCGTTTGAGGTTTTTAAACGATAACTGACATTCCGTGTTACCCTTCGAATTCGTTGAAAACGCTATACTATCGCGCCCAGTGCCAGAAAATGTGGTTTAAAGTGAGAGTTCGGCAAAGTTTGCAGATGGCATTCAATACGCCGCGCGTCCTATGTCGTCTATACAGTTGTTGAGTTTAGCAATTATTTTTGACGAATGTAATTTTAAATAAAACACGAAAATTTATCAAAAAGCTATTCAAGCTAATGTTCAACTGAAAAATATCATGCGATAAGATCGTATCTTATTTCAATTTAATTATCCACCATCTTTCTTTCCGGTAAGTTCTTTCGTTCGATCGTATTGCGTTTTAACCGTACAGGATGTACGTGTGAAATGTAAAAAAGAAGAAAAACATTAATACTTAAATAAACGTAAAGGAGAAATTAGAAAATTATATTAAAAATATAATAATAATATTAATAATACTTATACATATATGTGGTATAAATTTAATGCATCCATCTGTTAGTAGTGACGAGTAACAATATTTTCTGTGTAGGTCTCGTAGTTTCACAAACAAAAAAAAAAAGGTCTCGAAAAAAAAAAAAAAAAAAAAAAAAAAAAAAACAAACAAAACAAACAAACAAACAAACAATCACAATGTTGTTAATAACAATGCACATAAAAATAGCAATGACAATGACAATATAACAATAACAATAACAACAATAACTATAGAAATAACAATAACAATAACGATAGAAATAACAATAACAATTACAATAACGATAGAAATAACAATAACAATAGCAATAACAATAACAATAACGATGGCAATAATAATAACAATAGCAAAAAAAAAAACAATGAACAATAACAATAACAATAACAATAAAAAATAATAACAACAATAGTATAGAACAATTACAGTAACGATAACAATGATAATAACAATAACAATGAACAATGAACAATAACATTAACAATAACAATAAAAAAAAAAAAAAATAAATAAATAAATAATAATAATAATAATAATAATAATAATAATAATAATAATAATAATAATAATAATAATAATAATAATAAATAACAATTACAATGAACAATAACAATGAAAATAATATTAACAATAAATAACAGTAAAAATAGCAATAAGAAATACAATGAAAAATACATAACAATAACAATAACAATGACAACGACAAACAATAATAACGACAATGACAATAACAGTAGCACTATAACAATGAACAATAACAATAACATAGCAATAAATAACAATAACAATGACAATGACAACAAACAATAATAACGACAATAACAATATCATTAACAATGAACAATAACAATAAAATTAAAATAACAATAAAAATAAACAATAACAATAAACAATAACAATAACAACAATAACAATAATAATAACAACAACAATAACAATAAAAATTAAATAACAATAACAATGACAATGACAACAAACAATAATAACGACAATAACAATATCATTAACAATGAACAATAACAATAAAATTAAAAACAATAAAAATAACAATAACAATGAACAATAACACTAACAATATCATTAAAAACAATAAGAATAACAGAATAACAATGAACAAAAACAATAACATAGCAATAAATAACAATAACAATGACAATGACAACAAACAATAATAACGACAATAACAATATCATTAACAATGAACAATAACAATAAAATTAAAAACAATAAAAATAACAATAAGAATAACATAATAACAATGAAAATGATAACGACAAAACGCAATGACAATAATAACTATGAAAAATAACAATAAATAAAAAAAAAAAAAAAAAAAAAAATAAAAAATAAAAAAAAAAAAAAAATAAAAAAAAAAAAAAAAAAAAAAAAAAAAAAAAAAGAAAACTGTCTATAAATTTTTTTTTTTTTTTTATTTTTATTTTTTTTTTTTTTTTCCATCTAATATCTTGAGGAGTGAGTGAGTGCAACAATAGACTAAGACGTCATTTACATTTACATGCTGCTTGCTGGAATTATTGTGTAATAAACAAACAGAATAAAAGAAGTGGATGGCAATTGGGTGTCGTATATATAGAATTTGAAGGGCAGATAGCTTATTTATTTTTGTACGAAAACAAAATGAATACATTAGATCATTTTGTGGTCCTGAAAAGGACCGTTTGTTTGTTTATTTCGCTGCTGCTGCTGCCGATTGTTGCTGCTCTCTCTGCTTGAAAACCGTTGAGGAAAATTAAGCCTTCTTTTCGGTCTTCTTGGGCAGAAGCACGGCCTGAATATTCGGCAACACTCCGCCCTGCGCGATCGTCACGCCCGACAACAGTTTGTTCAACTCCTCGTCGTTACGGATGGCCAACTGGAGGTGACGAGGAATTATTCTGGTCTTCTTGTTGTCGCGAGCCGCGTTACCGGCCAATTCCAACACTTCGGCCGCTAAATACTCCATAACGGCAGCCAAATAGACCGGGGCTCCGGCGCCAACTCTCTCGGCGTAATTACCTTTACGCAACAGCCGGTGTATTCTGCCGACGGGGAACTGGAGTCCGGCCCTTGACGACCTCGACTTGGACTTTCCTTCACTTTACCGCCTTTGCCGCGTCCGGACATGCTGATGCTGCTGATGGTTGTTAACACACACGAAATGCCTGCCACTGACGCCGATACCATACCATTTATAACCAGACAACAGCCAAACTGCGCACCAATCGCCGTACAGATCGTACGCTATTGGTGCGTTTTTTATTCGCTTTCCAATTCATATAGTCGCACTCGACTGACCGCAATTCGCAGACTTCTAACGGAACTCTTACTGTGCACGTCGTCGTTGTCTACTACGTACAATGCCACCCAAAGCGAGCGGTAAAGCGGTGAAAAAAAAGCGGGCAAGGCCCAGAAAAATATCACCAAGGAGACAAGAAGAAGAAGCGCAAGAGGAAGGAATCGTACGCCATTTACATTTACAAAGTTCTGAAGCAAGTACATCCCGACACGGGCGTTTCGTCCAAGGCCATGAGCATCATGAACAGCTTTGTTAACGATATTTTCGAACGTATCGCCGCCGAAGCTTCGCGTCTCGCTCACTACAACAAGCGGTCGACCATCACTTCTCGGGAGATCCAGACCGCAGTCAGGCTTCTTCTGCCCGGCGAGTTGGCGAAACACGCTGTCAGCGAAGGTACCAAGGCCGTAACAAAGTACACCAGCTCCAAATAAACAACATTTGTCGTGCTGGATGTAAATGAAAACACAAAACGGCCCTTCTTAGGGCCATCAAAAGCTTTAACATATTCAATTATATCGGTTCACAACAACAAACAACCTCCCCCCGCCCTCTTACTTTTTTTTTTTTTTTTTTTTTTTTTTTTTTTTTTATGTTGACCACCACCCTATATTTATTTATTATACTTATCTCAAACGCGTACACAATTATTATTTATTTTACTTGATTCAAGAGATTACGGACGAGTGTCACTTTAGAAATTTATGCACGCACGCGATAAGATAAAATTATCAACATGATGTTGATATACTATACCAGACATACAGTGAATTCCTATCACGTGTATTGTATATATTATTGTGGCCGTCATCGTGCGTAAATATTTGAACGCAGCTGATGATGAATATGTTAATGTTAAATAAATATTACTTTCCTCTAGGTGATGACTGCGGTGGGGGCAGTCTTAATAATAACCAAACCAAAATAAAATATTACTATAATTTTGTAATGGTCTGTACGCGAGGTGAAGAGGAAACGTTCTTGTGTGTGTGAAAAAAATATCTATTATATAATAAATGATGTTGTAGGTTTGGCTGGATCAGATCGGAAACGTTATTGATTATTAGAAAAACACACAAGATGTGTTGTGTACAGCAACACATTTTAGAGAGAGAAACAAATGTTAGCCATCGTTGGGTGTAAAATGAACACATTTTTTGAATACGAAAATAAATTTTTTGGCCCTGAAAAGGGCCTTTTGTTTCGCATCGCAATGACCGCTCTCGGCATACACAGATTAACCTCCGAAACCGTACAGAGTTCTACCTTGACGTTTCAGAGCGTATACCACGTCCATGGCGGTTACGGTCTTCCTCTTGGCGTGTTCGGTGTAAGTGACAGCGTCCCTGATTACGTTCTCGAGAAACACTTTCAGTACTCCGCGAGTCTCTTCGTATATGAGACCGGAGATACGTTTGACACCGCCACGCCGGGCGAGACGACGGATCGCAGGCTTCGTGATGCCCTGGATGTTATCACGTAAAACTTTCCTGTGCCTCTTGGCTCCGCCCTTTCCCAGTCCTTTGCCTCCTTTACCGCGTCCGGTCATCTTGTTTTGTAGAAATTACAGTTCCGTACGTGTAGACAGACAGTAGAGAATACCCTGTCCGCACCATGAAAACGCCGTTTATATACTCTTACTATCTTACTGTAAACGTACGCCTATTGGTCGAACTCGTACAGCCAATCGCTTTGTCAGCAGTTTTTCGAAAGTGTATATAAACCACCCGTTTAGAATTTGACTCGCAGTTTTATATCGAGACACGCAAACAGCTAAATGGCACGTACAAAGCAAACCGCTCGTAAATCAACCGGCGGAAAGGCGCCGAGGAAGCAGCTGGCAACCAAAGCGGCCAGGAAGAGCGCTCCCGCCACCGGAGGAGTGAAGAAGCCTCATCGTTATAGGCCGGGCACAGTCGCTCTGCGTGAGATCCGTCGTTACCAGAAGAGTACCGAGCTTCTGATCCGCAGTTGCCGTTCCAGCGTCTGGTCCGTGAAATTGCCCAAGATTTCAAGACCGACCTGCGTTTCCAGAGTTCAGCCGTAATGGCTTTGCAAGAGGCTAGCGAAGCTTATTTGGTCGGTCTCTTCGAGGATACCAACTTGTGCGCAATTCACGCCAAGCGAGTCACCATTATGCCGAAGGACATACAGCTGGCACGCCGCATTCGTGGAGAACGAGCTTAATTTATTTACCTGCCTGCGCTCCAAAAACAAACGGCCCTTATGAGGGCCAAAACATTAATTATACTTATTCAAAGTGTTTTTTACGCGCACAGTACTCTCTATCCACAACAGTTCTTTTTTTTTTTTTTTTTTTTTCTTTTCCCTCTTTACGGTTACTTATTTTCATGAACACAAACACACACACACACATATATATATATATATATATATATATATATATATTTCTCTCTCTAGGCACGCCAGTATAATTTTTTTTTTTTTTTTTTTTTTAAGAGTCTGGAAAAAAAAAAAAAAAAAAAATTTTAAGTGCTTGTTATTAATTGAACGTAAGAGAGAAAAACATTATTATATGCTGTTATATAGTTTGTTAGGCCTACTATAATTATTTGTTTGTAAGTCGTTTCCTACGAAATTTCAATTAACCGTGAGTCGGTGTGGCGCGAGATTATATTTATTGTATTCAAGATTTTTATTTGAAAACAGATCACCCATCATTCATGAAGGTGAGAAAATTATTGTTGTTTGTTAGTAGTAATATTTAATAATATAATGTTTCCGTTAGAAGTTATAAATTTACAAACGGAATAGTAGTATTGAATTTTACGAAAACGTAGTAAGTAATTAATTATAATAACTTTTTGTGTAACATATAAATACAAACTATTCAGTCAGTGTGTGTAGAGTGAAAAACAGATTGAATATATTTTATTTGGCGGCCCTGAAAAGGGCCATTATGCTTTATACAGCACGAGGTTTAGAATTCTACTTCTTCTTCGGTGCCGGCTTCTTGGGTGATTTCGCCTTTTTCACTGCAGCCTTCTTCGGTTTAGGTGTTTTCGGCTTCTTAGTCGGAGGCTTTGCCGTCTTCTTAGCCTTAGACGGGGTCTTCGGCTTAGCGGCGGCGGCCGCGGCCTTCTTCTTCTCGGCAGCCGGCTTCTTAGCCGCAGCTGCGGCAGCCGTCTTCTTTTTCGGCGCTGTTTTAGCGGCAGCAGCCTTCTTCTCTTTCGGCTGTTTAGCCGGAGCTTTCTTTACGGCAGCGGCCTTAGCTTCGCCGGCCAGCTTGAACGAACCCGAAGCGCCCTTACCTTTCGGCTGGACGAGAGCACCGGAAGCGACAGCCGCTTTCAAGTACTTTCTGATGAACGGGGCGAACTTTTCCGAATCCACTTTGTAATTAGCCGAGATGTATTTCTTGATCGCCTGCAGAGACGATCCGCCTCGTTCCTTCAGACTCTTGATAGCAGCGTTCACCATGTCCGCGGTCGGAGGGTGAGCCGGCTTCACTCGGGGTTTCTTGCTGCTGCTGGCCGCCGCAGCTTTAGCCTTTTTCGGGCTTGCAGCCGGAGCAGGAGCGTTCGTCACTGTATCAGCCATGTTGTTGTTGATAAACGAGTTCCAATAGGCAGTCGAATTGGAGTACAAAAATTTTCAGTAGACATTGGGGGGTCACAGAACCGGAACAACCTTATAGAGAACGGTAGTAAACCGGGACTTGATATTATTTCATTTTATGTCACTAGGGTTTACGAATCGTTTGTATCGTGTATATCCGATATATAAGGTTACTTTATCGAGTTTTCTTTATTGCATAACTATTTAAGAATGTCCCGCTTCAATTGTAAATCGTTAGATAACTTATATTCGGTCGCCTAGCGTATTAACGGTCCGGCAAAATCGTACGCTGTTTCGAGACATGAATGACACGGTTTGAGTTATACCGTCAATTTACTCTTATTACAAACGAAGTAATTCGTTTGAGGTTTTTAAACGATAACTGACATTCCGTGTTACCCTTCGAATTCGTTGAAAACGCTATACTATCGCGCCCAGTGCCAGAAAATGTGGTTTAAAGTGAGAGTTCGGCAAAGTTTGCAGATGGCATTCAATACGCCGCGCGTCCTATGTCGTCTATACAGTTGTTGAGTTTAGCAATTATTTTTTGACGAATGTAATTTTAAATAAAACACGAAAATTTATCAAAAAGCTATTCAAGCTAATGTTCAACTGAAAAATATCATGCGATAAGATCGTATCTTATTTCAATTTAATTATCCACCATCTTTCTTTCCGGTAAGTTCTTTCGTTCGATCGTATTGCGTTTTAACCGTACAGGATGTACGTGTGAAATGTAAAAAAGAAGAAAAACATTAATACTTAAATAAACGTAAAGGAGAAATTAGAAAATTATATTAAAAATATAATAATAATATTAATAATACTTATACATATATGTGGTATAAATTTAATGCATCCATCTGTTAGTAGTGACGAGTAACAATATTTTCTGTGTAGGTCTCGTAGTTTCACAAACAAAAAAAAGGTCTCGAAAAAAAAAAAACAAAAAAAAAAAAAAAAAAACAAACAAACAAACAAACAAACAAACAATCACAATGTTAATAACAATGCACATAAAAATAGCAATGACAATGACAATAACAATAACAATAACAACAATAACTATAGAAATAACAATAACAATAACGATAGAAATAACAATAACAATTACAATAACGATAGAAATAACAATAACAATAGCAATAACAATAACAATAACGATGGCAATAATAATAACAATAGCAAAAAAAAAAATGAAATGAAATAACAATAACAATAACAATAAAAATAATAACAACAATAGTATAGAACAATTACAGTAACGATAACAATGATAATAACAATAACAATGAACAATGAACAATAACATTAACAATAACAATAAAAAAAAAAATAAATAAATAAATAATAATAATAATAATAATAATAATAATAATAATAATAATAATAATAATAATATTAATAATAATAATAGCAATAACAATTACAATGAACAATAACAATGAAAATAATATTAACAATAAATAACAGTAAAAATAGCAATAAAAATACAATGAAAAATACATAACAATAACAATAACAATGACAACGACAAACAATAATAACGACAATGACAATAACAGTAGCACTATAACAATGAACAATAACAATAACATAGCAATAAATAACAATAACAATGACAATGACAACAAACAATAATAACGACAATAACAATATCATTAACAATGAACAATAACAATAAAATTAAAATAACAATAAAAATAAACAATAATAATAATAATAACAATAACAATAACAACAATAACAATAACAATAACAACAACAATAACAATAAAATTAAATAACAATAACAATGACAATGACAACAAACAATAATAACGACAATAACAATATCATTAACAATGAACAATAACAATAAAATTAAAAACAATAAAAATAACAATAACAATGAACAATAACACTAACAATATCATTAAAAACAATAAGAATAACAGAATAACAATGAACAAAAACAATAACATAGCAATAAATAACAATAACAATGACAATGACAACAAACAATAATAACGACAATAACAATATCATTAACAATGAACAATAACAATAAAATTAAAAACAATAAAAATAACAATAAGAATAACATAATAACAATGAAAATGATAACGACAAAACGCAATGACAATAATAACTATGAAAAATAACAATAAATAAAAAAAAAAAAAAAAAAAAAAAAAATAAAAAAATAAAAAAAAAAAAAAAAAATAAAAAAAAAAAAAAAAAAAAAAAAAAAAAGAAAACTGTCTATAAATTTTTTTTTTTTTAATTTTTATTTATTTTTTTTTTTTTTCCTTCCATCTAATATCTTGAGGAGTGAGTGAGTGCAACAATAGACTAAGACGTCATTTACATTTACATGCTGCTTGCTGGAATTATTGTGTAATAAACAAACAGAATAAAAGAAGTGGATGGCAATTGGGTGTCGTATATATAGAATTTGAAGGGCAGATAGCTTATTTATTTTTGTACGAAAACAAAATGAATACATTAGATCATTTTGTGGTCCTGAAAAGGACCGTTTGTTTGTTTATTTCGCTGCTGCTGCTGCCGATTGTTGCTGCTCTCTCTGCTGAAAACCGTTGAGGAAAATTAAGCCTTCTTTTCGGTCTTCTTGGGCAGAAGCACGGCCTGAATATTCGGCAACACTCCGCCCTGCGCGATCGTCACGCCCGACAACAGTTTGTTCAACTCCTCGTCGTTACGGATGGCCAACTGGAGGTGACGAGGAATTATTCTGGTCTTCTTGTTGTCGCGAGCCGCGTTACCGGCCAATTCCAACACTTCGGCCGCTAAATACTCCATAACGGCAGCCAAATAGACCGGGGCTCCGGCGCCAACTCTCTCGGCGTAATTACCTTTACGCAACAGCCGGTGTATTCTGCCGACGGGGAACTGGAGTCCGGCCCTTGACGACCTCGACTTGGACTTTCCCTTCACTTTACCGCCTTTGCCGCGTCCGGACATGCTGATGCTGCTGATGGTTGTTAACACACACGAAATGCCTGCCACTGACGCCGATACCATACCATTTATAACCAGACAACAGCCAAACTGCGCACCAATCGCCGTACAGATCGTACGCTATTGGTGCGTTTTTTATTCGCTTTCCAATTCATATAGTCGCACTCGACTGACCGCAATTCGCAGACTTCTAACGGAACTCTTACTGTGCACGTCGTCGTTGTCTACTACGTACAATGCCACCCAAAGCGAGCGGTAAAGCGGTGAAAAAAGCGGGCAAGGCCCAGAAAAATATCACCAAGGGAGACAAGAAGAAGAAGCGCAAGAGGAAGGAATCGTACGCCATTTACATTTACAAAGTTCTGAAGCAAGTACATCCCGACACGGGCGTTTCGTCCAAGGCCATGAGCATCATGCGAACAGCTTTGTTAACGATATTTTCGAACGTATCGCCGCCGAAGCTTCGCGTCTCGCTCACTACAACAAGCGGTCGACCATCACTTCTCGGGAGATCCAGACCGCAGTCAGGCTTCTTCTGCCCGGCGAGTTGGCGAAACACGCTGTCAGCGAAGGTACCAAGGCCGTAACAAAGTACACCAGCTCCAAATAAACAACATTTGTCGTGCTGGATGTAAATGAAAACACAAAACGGCCCTTCTTAGGGCCATCAAAAGCTTTAACATATTCAATTATATCGGTTCACAACAACAAACAACCTCCTCCCCCGCCTCTCTTACTTTTTTTTTTTTTTTTTTTTTTTTGTTTGTTTATGTTGACCACCACCCTATATTTATTTATTATACTTATCTCAAACGCGTACACAATTATTATTTATTTTACTTGATTCAAGAGATTACGGACGAGTGTCACTTTAGAAATTTATGCACGCACGCGATAAGATAAAATTATCAACATGATGTTGATATACTATACACAGACATACAGTGAATTCCCTATCACGTGTATTGTATATATTATTGTGGCCGTCATCGTGCGTAAATATTTGAACGCAGCTGATGATGAATATGTTAATGTTAAATAAATATTACTTTCCTCTAGGTGATGACTGCGGTGGGGGCAGTCTTAATAATAACCAAACCAAAATAAAATATTACTATAATTTTGTAATGGTCTGTACGCGAGGTGAAGAGGAAACGTTCTTGTGTGTGTGAAAAATATCTATTATATAATAAATGATGTTGTAGGTTTGGCTGGATCAGATCGGAAACGTTATTGATTATTAGAAAAATACACAAGATGTGTTGTGTACAGCAACACATTTTAGAGAGAGAAACAAATGTTAGCCATCGTTGGGTGTAAAATGAACACATTTTTGAATACGAAAATAAATTTTTGGCCCTGAAAAGGGCCTTTTGTTTCGCATCGCAATGACCGCCTCTCGGCATACACAGATTAACCTCCGAAACCGTACAGAGTTCTACCTTGACGTTTCAGAGCGCATACCACGTCCATGGCGGTTACGGTCTTCCTCTTGGCGTGTTCGGTGTAAGTGACAGCGTCCCTGATTACGTTCTCGAGAAACACTTTCAGTACTCCGCGAGTCTCTTCGTATATGAGACCGGAGATACGTTTGACACCGCCACGCCGGGCGAGACGACGGATCGCAGGCTTCGTGATGCCCTGGATGTTATCACGTAAAACTTTCCTGTGCCTCTTGGCTCCGCCCTTTCCCAGTCCTTTGCCTCCTTTACCGCGTCCGGTCATCTTGTTTTGTAGAAATTACAGTTCCGTACGTGTAGACAGACAGTAGAGAATACCCTGTCTGCACCATGAAAACGCCGTTTATATACTCTTTACTATCTTACTGTAAACGTACGCCTATTGGTCGAACTCGTACAGCCAATCGCTTTGTCAGCAGTTTTCGAAAGTGTATATAAACCACCCGTTTAGAATTTGACTCGCAGTTTTATATCGAGACACGCAAACAGCTAAATGGCATGTACAAAAGCAAACCGCTCGTAAATCAACCGGCGGAAAGGCGCCGAGGAAGCAGCTGGCAACCAAAGCGGCCAGGAAGAGCGCTCCCGCCACCGGAGGAGTGAAGAAGCCTCATCGTTATAGGCCGGGCACAGTCGCTCTGCGTGAGATCCGTCGTTACCAGAAGAGTACCGAGCTTCTGATCCGCAAGTTGCCGTTCCAGCGTCTGGTCCGTGAAATTGCCCAAGATTTCAAGACCGACCTGCGTTTCCAGAGAGTTCAGCCGTAATGGCTTTGCAAGAGGCTAGCGAAGCTTATTTGGTCGGTCTCTTCGAGGATACCAACTTGTGCGCAATTCACGCCAAGCGAGTCACCATTATGCCGAAGGACATACCAGCTGGCACGCCGCATTCGTGGAGAACGAGCTTAATTTATTTACCTGCCTGCGCTCCAAAACAAACGGCCCTTATGAGGGCCAAAACATTAATTATACTTATTCAAAGTGTTTTTACGCGCACAGTACTTTATCCACAACAGTTCTTTTTTTTTTTTTTTTTTTTTTTTTTCTTTTCTTTCCTCTTTGCAGTTACTTATTTTCATGAACACAAACACACACACACACATATATATATATATATATATATATATATATATAGATATCTCTCTGAGCGCATAGTATATTTTTCTTCTTTTTTTTTTTTTTTTTTTCTGGAAGTTTGAAAAAAAAAAATTTTAAGTGCTTGTTATTAATTGAACGTAAGAGAGAAAACATTATTATATGCTGTTATATAGTTTGTTAGGCCTACTATAATTATTTGTTTGTGTCGTTTCCTAAGAAATTTCAATTAACCGTGAGTCGGTGTGGCGCGAGATTATATTTATTGTATTCAAGATTTTTATTTGAAAACAGATCACCCATCATTCATGAAGGTGAGAAAATTATTGTTGTTTGTTAGTAGTAATATTTAATAATATAATGTTTCCGTTAGAAGTTATAAATTTACAAACGGAATAGTAGTATTGAATTTTACGAAAACGTAGTAAGTAATTAATTATAATAACTTTTTTGTGTAACATATAAATACAAACTATTCAGTCAGTGTGTAGTAGAGTGAAAACAGATTGAATATATTTATTTGGCGGCCCTGGAAAGGGCCATTATGCTTATACACAGCACGAGGTTTAGAATTTACTTCTCAGCCGGCTTCTTAAGTGATTTCTGTCTTTCTCACTGCAGCCTTCTTCGGTTTAGGTGTTTTCAGCTTAGTCGGAGGTTTTGCCGTCTTCTTAGCCTTAGACGGGGTCTTCGGCTTAGCAGCGCGGCCAGCGGTGCTTTCTTCTTCGGCAGCCGGCTGTAGCCGCAGCTGCGGCAGCCGTCTTCTTTTTTCGGCGCTGTTTTAGCGGCAGCAGCCTTCTCTCTTTCGGCTGTTTAGCCGGAGCTTTACGGCAGCGGCCCAGCTTCGCCGGCCAGCTTGAACGAACCCGGGAAGCGCCCTTACCTTTCGGCTGGACGAGAGCACCGGAAGCGACAGCCGCTTTCAAGTACTTTCTGATGAACGGGGGCGAACTTTTCCGAATCCACTTTGTAATTAGCCGAGATGTATTTCTTGATCGCCTGCAGAGACGATCCGCCTCGTTCCTTCAGACTCTTGATAAAGCAGCGTCACCATGTCCGCGGTCGGAGGGTGAGCCGGCTTCACTGGGGTTTCTTGCTGCTGCTGGCCGCCGCAGCTTTAGCCTTTTTCGGGCTTGCAGCCGGAGCAGGAGCGTTCGTCACTGTATCAGCCATGCTTGTTGTTGATAAACGAGTTCCAATAGGCAGTCGAATTGGAGTACAAAAATTTTCTGGTCCAGACATTGGGGTCAAAGTAGAACCGGAACAACCTTATAGAGAACGGTAGTAAAACCGGGACTTGATATTATTTCATTTTTATGTCACTAGGGTTTACGAATCGTTTGTATCGTGTATATCCGATATATGCGTTTACTTTATCGAGTTTTCTTTTATTGCATAACTATTTAAGAATGTCCCGCATCAATTGTAAATCGTTAGATAACTTATATTCGGTCGCCTAGCGTATTAACGGTCCGGCAAAATCGTACGCTGTTTTGAGACATGAATGACACGGGTTTGAGTTATACCGTCAATTTACTTTATTACAAAACGAAGTAATTCGTTTGAGGTTTTAAACGATAACTGACATTCCGTGTTACCCTTCGAATTCGTTGAAAACGCTATACCATCGCGCCCAGTGCCAGAAAAATGTGGTTTAAAGTGAGAGTTCGGCAAAGTTTGCAGATGGCATTCAATACGCCGCGCGTCCTATGTCGTCTATACAGTTGTTGAGTTTAGCAATTATTTTTTGACGAATGTAATTTTAAATAAAATACGAAAATTTATCAAAAAAGCTATTCAAGCTAATGTTCAACTGAAAACATCATGCGATAAGATCGTATCTTATTTCAATTTAATTATCCACCATCTTTCTTTCCGGTAAAAGTTCTTTCTGTTCGATCGTATTAGGTTTTAACCATTACAGGATGTACGTGTGAAATGTAAAAAAGAAGAAAACATTAATACTTAAATAAACGTAAGGAGAAATTAGAAAATTATATTAAAAATATAATAATAATATTAATAATACTTATACATATATGGTATAAATTTAATGCCTCCATCTGTTAGTAGTTGACGAGTAACAATGTTTTTTCTGTGTAGGTCTCTGTAGTTTCACAAACAAAAAGAATGGAGGCGAAAAAAAAAAACAAAAAAAAACAAAAAACAAACAAACAAACAAAATAACAAACAAATGACAATCAGCAAATGTTAATAACAATGCACATATAAAAATAGCCAATAACAATAACAATAACATTTACATTAACAATAACTAAAGAAATAACAATAATAATAACGATAGAAATAACAATAACAATTACAATAACGATAGAAATAATAATAACAATAACAATAACAATAAGAATGTTACAGCAACGATAGAAATAACAATAACAATAAAAAAAAACAATGAACGATAGAAATAATACAATAACAATAAACAATAAGAATTATACAATGGTAATAGAATATTAACAATTACAATAACGATAACAATAGAAATAACAATAACAATAACAATAAGAATTCATACAACGATAGAAATAATACTGTAATAAATAATAATAATAATAATAAAATAACAATAACAATATAATAACAATAACAATATTAGAATCATTAGCAATAACTATAGAAATAACAAATAACAATTACAACAACGATAGAAATAACAATAATAAATAACAATAAGAATTACAATAACTATAGAAATAACAATAACAATTACAATGAGAAATGACGATAGAAAATAATAACGTAGTAATAATAATAAGAATTACAATAACGATAGAAATAAATAATAACAATTACAATAACGATAGAAATAATAATAATAACAATACAATAAATAAAATAAGAATTACAATAACGATAGAAATAACAATAACAATAAATTACAATAACGATAGAAATAATAATAACAATAACAATAAGAATTAACAATAACTATAGAAATAATAATAACAATTACAACAACGATAGAAATAAAAAGAATTAATAACAATAAGAATTCATAAATAACTATAGAAATAATAACAACAATCTATACAACGATGGCAATAATAATAACAATAGCAAAAAAAAAAAAAACAATGAACAATAACAATAAAAAATAATAATAATAATAACAACAATAGTATAGAACAATTACAGTAACGATAACGTGATAGCAATGATAATAATAACAATAACAATAAATAACAATAACAATAACTAATGACAAATGACAAACAATAATAACGACAAATGATAATAACAATAGCAAATAACAATGAACAATAACACTAAACAATATCATTAAAATAATAAAATAAATAATAATAATAACAGAATAACAATATGAACAAAA
>JAJIZJ010000168.1:0-28618 GCA_022606455.1 Callitettix versicolor | reverse complement strand
GGAGTTAATTCTCCCTAAACTACGTATGTTGTGCCTAGCAATGTAAATCGATACAAAAATTAAATAAATAAAAATCCAAAAAAAAATGGGGGACTACATTTTTGTTATGGAGTGGTAGTCACCGGAAGTAGCGATGGTTGGAGCTACTTCCACAAGGGGTAGGCCTTCTGCCTACCCCGGATTGTAATGTGGGCGACTGTGACGGCTTCACCGCACAGGTTCGACGGTTCCAACCCCGTAGAACACAGAGGACAATCCAATTGTTATATTTTGTTTGTGTATGTGTGTGTGTGTTTGTGTGAGGAAAAATTGTTATATTTTTTATGTGTTTGTGTATGTATGTGTGTGTGTGTGTGTGTGTGTGTGAGGAAAATATTCAATCTAACTCAGCCATTAGTTCGAAAGCCCCCGAACGACGTCAACGTTCTGAGTTTTGTCGGGGGAAATTTTGAAAAATAAATATAAATAATATATGCCAAAAAGTGATTGAATTTTTCCCTCACAGACCTTGGTTTATTATACCTTGCTCTATGATACTTTCCAATGTATCCAGGTCTTCACCTTGTGGAGAAACTGTGCTCATGTCCGAGAGTGTATCTATCTCGGACATTAGGAGGTCGCTGGCGGAGCTGCTGGGAGCGAGCCAACTTTAGGACCATCTGTAGTCGCTCACGTGCTCAGATATTTCGGTCCCCGTACCTACTTTACACGAGATGACCACAATATTACGTAAGTTGATCTCCTCTATTCCGCCATCGATGCTCCTAGCAGATCTTATTATGCGTCTCACCTCCCTGAAAAATATGACTGTATAATTTTACATACTTTCAACAATAGGTTTTGGAAGTTGCAGGACGTTGCTTCATACCTTGCAATCTGCGCCACTGTCTCTTCTTCGTATTTCTTCAATTCCTTCGTCTCTCTCCACTTTGGCATGTTGCCCGGCAATACTTTCCTCGCTACGCGTGCGACCTTATATGTACAGAGTGTACACCACGTGACCGCTTGCCTTGCTATCTCCTACGTATGCACGCGGCAGACGCTGACCGTAACAATTTATATCGCACGAGTGCAACTCATTATCTCACAAGCTCAATTGCGCGGAAAAATTGTACTTACACGTCGGTACTGATGGCAAGACGTTTAGCCTGATGGCAATAATTTGTTGACATTAAATCCTGTTTACATGCAGGTGTTGCACAATAAAAAATTGAAGCATAAAATATTGTTTTTTCCTAACCTTTGTGTAGACCAAACAGCGTACGTTGCTGGAGGGGGCGACGACAAAATGGCGAACAGTTGTTACTACGACAGAGGGTTGGCGGGGCAAACACAGGGGTGCGTGAACCAGGGAAAGCGGTGGAGGAAAAACCAATCACAACCGATCTGGAGGGGTGCACCAATCAGAACGTGCCGAGGGTGAGCGACAGGGGTTAACCAACCACCGGGGTGCGTCCATAACAACCAATCACAGCACGAGGAAGGCGACGGAGGGAGGAAGAACCAATCACAACACCCGGGAGGGTGAGATGGTGGGGTAGGGGTGGATCTTAAAAATTCAGAAATACATGCAAAGGGTTGAAGGGAGGGTAAATGGAGGGGTTGCCCTACCCTACTGCCCTTCCTACTTAAGATTTTTTTTGTATATTAATTTCATTCTGGACCAATTTACTAAGGGTTCTTAAACCTTTAGGGGATGAATTACGGAAAATGCTTTAATAATGTTACATAGTTTGTGTTGTAGAATATTTTTGTTAAGTTTAAAAAATCCAATGCAAAATATTTTTTCTAATTTACACTTATTTTTTACATTTGTATTCTTTTAGGTTATGCATTCGGGAAAATGTTGAAATAAGTGTTTCATTAACTGTGTTCAAGTGTATTTGCCCAGAATATAGGATAACTTAAATATAATTGATAAGCAAAATTTCTTCAACAATTTTAAAATAGCGGTCATTTCAAGTATTAAACTTCATTAAATTGGCTGTTGTCAGGATTAAATTTAAAAGTACTTTAAAATGCTAATAGCCTATATGCAAATTTTAATGCTGACTTAGATGACAATATCAGAATTCCAAAATACGGTAATTGTTTTTCAAAATATGCTCTTTCCACGTAAAATAGACAGTATTGCCATTTTAATTGAACACTTACCGCGAATAGCTTTCCACATTTACTTTCAATAAGGCAAACGATAAATATAATCACAAAATGTACCCGAATGCTACTCATCCTAATGCAGACTTACGAATGACTTTCTACGACAATAGCATTGTTGCTTATTACAAACAAAATACCAATAATTATGCTTCCTGTTCAAATACCTACATCCTGTTGTATTTTCAGAACAGCTGATAAAAAATCAAAATAATAATATGTCGCAACGATATTTTTGTTTAGTTTTGAATGACGACAATACGTCAGTCAATTGTAGTGCCTGAGGTTTTACTATCCCTTCATCTAGTCGCTAATCTAATCTAATCTAGTATATTAATAGACATGTTATGCCCAAACTATTTATAACCTTTAAATAACTGCGGCTAGAACTGAGAACCTTAAGTTGCGCAGCAGACTGAGAGGTGTTTTAAAACTGAAAAGGTGTTAAAAACTAAAAGGGGTTTTACTATCCCTTCATCTAGTCGCTAATCTAATCTAATCTAGTAAATTAATAAACATTTCATGCATAATCAAAATTGAATACTAATAAAAATGTTCTTATAATATTTTAAAACACTAAAAACGTTGAAGTTATCTAACCATAAGATTTTTTTCGATATTCGAAAATTATATTTTTCAACGAAACCTAAATATTCCTAAAATTCATATATTTCGTCTTTTCTTGAAAGATAAAAATGATGAATATTGTAACGTTAAAAGTTCAATTTTGTGAAATTTCAAACTTGGTTTAAAGCTACCTTAACTAACTGAATCTCGTAATCAAGTGAAGGGTCCGTTCTGCAAAATTAACGTATATAGGCTGATATTCCTTTCCACTTCAAGGTCTACCAATTTTTAAAAAGAAATATTCCAGTACCATTATCTTTTTAAACTATATTTCTGTCTTAGGACCTGTTGGTCCTTTAGTGCTGAATTCGTTTTATTCTAACTTTTTTCAATCAGTTTATACAATTTTTTTTTCAAAACCTGTAGTGGTGTTTTTTCACTTTAGAACTGTACCAGACAACGTGTTCTTTTACGCCAGCTCGATGTGTGACCGAACCGTTTAGCAAATATTTAATAAGGCTTCGCACTAACTTGAAACAATTCCAGTTTGATTTTAAAAGTTTAATACACTCACTCATTTACTATTTGTAAAATGTATTTGATACGGAAGTTTCATTTCATAGTACTAATTTAACATAGTATTTTTTCTTTCTGATTCAAAAATACAACCGTTTTGCCAAAAAAAAATCTTTGATTATATTTTCCTTTTTTTTCATGAGCACGTTATTTACAAGGCCTACCTTTTTAAATGGCAATTTACAGTATTTTTAATTTCCTTTTATTACGTTAAAGTTTTCACTTTTTTACTTGTCATTCTTTTTTATTGTAATCTTTCAATTATTTTCATTGGTTCACTGAAAGTTATCATTGGAATCACTGCACACTGTCGTTATCTAGCGTCACTGTAACTATAACTGGCACATAATTAGTATTTTTATTAAAATTCAAATCATTTAAAACTTTTATATAACATGACATTCACTGGACAATTTTACATTTAGATTAAAGTTAATCTTTTCACTGCGCGCTAAACAAAAACGAGCAAGCGCACGGTCGCACGCACGCACGCACGCACACACACACACACACACACGCACGCGCACACACACACGCGCACGCACGTACTAATGCGCAATACAGCTTGGCCCTATCATACTTGTTCTAACATTTCATTTTGTACATATTAGACAATTTCTTATTTTAAATATTCTTTACACACACAAATTTTATTTTAATTTCATTTACTAGTGTAAAAATTTCCTTCATAATTTTAATGAAACTTTTACATTCTTTTTGGAACAAACTATACTAGTCTGGACTGTCCTATTTATCTTAAAGCCCGAATACATTGTTTGAACTTCTAGCGATAATTATTAGCCCAATTCTTTATTTCAAGTGCTTAATTAATCTATTATACGTATATTTAAATACAATGTTAACGTTTTAACATATGTTAATAAATTTACGATTATACCGTTTTACGTATCTATAGTTGTAGCTTTAGTAACATTTCTGAGTTCCACGGTCTTTTTCAAAATTATGTACATTTACAACTTATTATAATCAACAATTTTAATTATGAAATTGCCTTAATTGTTTAATATCAAAAACGCTTAATTATTTCTACCCTTAAACTATAATGTTGTCTGCTCTGTTCTGAAATTCCTTCCTGGTGCTGTTTGTGATCTTTCTGGTTTCGTAGTGATTCTTAATTCCGACGTCCCCCTCCTTTCCTCTGTTTCTCCTACGCTAGCCTTACACAGGTTTATCTTAGGTTTCGGAAGTGAAAAAGAAATGATTTTCCAAAATTCCATGCCTAAAAAGTTCAAATCTCTATATCTCTGAATTCAAAAGACGTATAGAGCACCTAAGTTTAACTTGAATCAAACTTGCAAAAAACCATTTTCAATAGTAATCTCGTTTTTCAATAGAAATACTAAAAAAACTTTTTTTGAAATTATTAGAAAAAACAGTTTTACTCGTAACGTAATTATCTCCATAAATTAGCCTTTTAAATCAATTAAAATATACAGTTATTTTTTTATTTTTACCTTACCTGTTTGCGTCAAACTTTAGAGATATATTTCTGAGCATTGCATTTTATCTTTTTCTTTGGATTTAAGACTTATTTCATCATTCAACTTGTTTTTGTTAATCGAAGAACTATCACTTTTTACTTTATTACTGTACACACTAAACAAAAAATTCGGTCAACAAGAAGAAAATTTGAGATTTTAATAAAACTTTTTTACTTTCTTCATGTCGGAATAAAACAAATGAAAAAGTGGACAATGATATAACTGAACGGATATGCGCGATTCTAGTCCGGATAAAGTTGAATGTCTGTTCTTTGCACATTGTTGGAGACTAAACAAACGGCTAACTTAGAAGAAATTGGGTTCTTGAAACACTTATATTAGGACATTATCAGAACAATATTAAGATATTTTTGCCATTAGCCTTCCAGTCGGATTACTATAGGGAAAATTTTAATATGAGAAAGTTGTGCAATTTTTATTGCATTTATGATATTTGAGAAACTTTAAATTAAATTATAGGCTTCATTTCAGAAAACTTCAACCAATAATACTTCATCAATCTAATAGCCGATAAAATTATGTTGTTGTTTTTTTTGCTCTTGGCTTTTTGTCTCTTGGCACAACTTCCACTTCTGTTTGGATATATAACTACAAAAGTTTGTATTTCTGAAATTCTGAATTCACTTCATAGCTGAAGATTCGTAATCCATAAATCTCTGTACAGAATTAAAAATAAAAATTTACAGTCTGGGAGTAAATCGAAAGAAGATTAAAATTACTTTTTATAGCTTTTGCTATATATATTACTTTTTTAATGGTTTCTCTCTCTCTCTCTCTCTCTATATATATATATATATATATATATATATACACACACACACACACACACACACACACACACACACACACACACATTAACTGTGCATGTGAGTGTCTGTTTGTATGTTTGCCTTACAACGGTATTTTTATTGAACCGTTATCAGGAAGAATTCCAGAGTAATATAAGTATAAAGAGATGTAACGTATTTCGAACGTCACAGTTGTGTTACTCCCAAAGGTTTCTTTTGTTCATCGACAACTGTGGCCCACTGCGTCGACTCTCAGTTACTCTTTTGTTACGATTGTTACGGACAACCGTACATAAAACCGAAGTATTAATAATATTTTTTTTATTGATTAGTATTTACAATCTATCTACAGAACACTAAGTAAATTTTATGGCTAAAATAATGACATGAAAGCATGTACCCATTGATACATACTAATAATGAGATTATATAATAGTAATATATTGCTACATAATGTTATATCTGTTAGGTCAGCAGTTAATTGTCAGGTAGGTCGCTAGGTATTCTCATCTGGCGTCTTGAGTGTTGTCGATCTCATCATTAAATTTTCAGTCAAAACATTTGGATGGGGTAATATTCGATGTCGCTAACTATTGCTATATTTTTCAATTTCTTCTGTGTTGGTCGGAATATTGAATTGCTTGTGGATTATTTCATTGTGATTATTTTTGGAGCTGTTAAGATTAAATGTAGTATCTTAGATTAGAAGCGTTGTAAAATTGCAATATTTGATTTGCAAGCAGAACCCCAAGTTGTATCCCATACGTCCATATTAGTTTCAGTATTATCTTATATAGTAATATTTTGTTATTGGTTGAAAGTTTAAATTTGAGCCCAATCAGCCAGTACATATATCTGAGTTTAATACCAAGTTGTTTACGCTTAGTAAAAATATGTTTCTGCCAATTCAGACGTCTGTCCAAATGAATTCCCAGGTACTTCACTTCTGAGGTCTGCGGTATCAGTGTTTTATTTAGGGATACTGGACATGTATGTTTCCTTAATGTAAAGGTTATGTGTTGACATTTAGCTTCATTAATTTTTATACGCCATTTTTCCATCCAAAGTTGAACTAGTTTCAAACTATGCTGCAATGTTTGAGAAGCTGTCTGAGGATCATTACTGGAGGCCATTATAGCCGTATCACCTGCAAATGTGGCAGTGATTACCCGTTGTGTCATGAGTAAATCACCAGTGAATATAAGGTATAAAACTGTTCCCAGTACGCTTCCTTGTAGTACTCCTGCATTAATCTCACACAGATTTGTTATAGAGCCGTTATGTCTCACATGAAAATATCTTTTATCAAAATATCATTTTGACAGAGTATAAAAGTTTGAAAGCAGATTTTTCTTTATTTTATATATGAGACCAGTAAGCCATACTTTATCGAAAGCTTGGGTCACATCCAGGAAGACTGCTGAGCAATATTTCTTATCTTCAAAACTCTGTTGAATTGATTTAACCATACGATGAACCTGCACAATGGTTCCATGCTGCAGGCGGAAACCAAATTGATCAGAAATTAGATTTTTAGAGTAAATAATTGGCATTAATCTTTTAAGGATCAGTTTCTCCAGGATCATAGATGCAATTGGGAACAGACGATATGAAGTAATATCCTCTGGCTTTTTACCTGGTATCATAATAATTTGAGCTACTTTCCATTGGGTTGAGTAGAAGTTTTTTCTCAGAACAGCATAGAATAATTGTGTCAGATATTTAAAACCCTTGTTCGGCATCTCCTTCAGAACTCTACCCGTTATCAGGTCGTAACCGGGACTCTTTTTTGTGTTAAGATCTTTCAAAATAATATTTTTACTTCCTTGATGGTAAATTTTCTAATAGGCGTATCTATTTGATCTGGAAATTCAATAAATTGTTGTACTTCTTCTTCAAAGTGAGGATGTTTTGAACCTGGGTGAGGTGAAAAAACATTTTGCAGGTGAACAGAAAATAATGTAGCTTTCTTATCATTACTTCTTGCTCAGTTTTCATTGTCTTTCCTTAAAGAAGGAATATGATACTGTGGACGGTTAAACTTTTTTGTCGCTTTCCATAATGAATAATCAGCAGCCTCTGTTGCGCTCAAGCCTATAATATATCTTACAATGGCTTGTTCCTTTTCAGTTTTTAGAAGCTCTTGTAGTTCTTTTATTGCTTTGTTAAGCTTATTTTTAATTTGTGGGTCCTTTGTAATTTGCCAGTGCTTTCTTAGACTTCGTTTATTTCGAATTTTTTCTTTAACCATTGTAGAGCAAGGGGTTTGTCTCTGTTCAGAAACGTAATCAGGGATAGAATTCCAAGCCACTTCCTGAACCCCTCTTTTGAAAATCTCTACAGCTTCAGGTACATCTTCCTCTGTTAACAGGTCTATATTTGTGTCGAGAGATTCTTCTAGTATTTCTCTAAAACAATCCCAATTAGTTTTTCTGTTGCTCAAGAATGGTAGATGGTCGCTTTCCGTAATATGGCTACTAATGTTTACAATTACTGGGGAATGATCCGATGATAAGTCCAGGTAAGATTCAGCTCTTAGACAATTGTTATTAATTCCTTTCACAACACAAAAATCAATGATATCAGGAACCTTTCTTCTATCAGTTGGCCAATACGTAGGCTCCCCTGTAGAAACTGTTCTAAGATTCATAGTTGTAATACATCTGTACAACTCGCGACCTCTTGTTGTAATTAACCTTGAGCCCCAGTGAGTATGTTTGGCATTATAATCTCCTCTACCAAAAAACGCCGTCCAAGGGTTTCGAATAATTGTAAATAGTGGGCTTCTTTTATTGTGTGTTTCGGTGGACAATACATAGCAGAAACGGTTATCGAACCAAACCAGTCTTCTAAAACCACATGTGTAGCCTGAATATGTTCTGTTTGAAACTTATCCATTTCGTGATGTTTTATCTTGGTCCAGATGATGATTGCTGATCCTCCATGAGCTATGCCATCAGGTTGTCTGGTGTGATATGTTGTGTATTTTAAAATAGCTTTTATCTGTGAAATTGGTTTCAGATACTAACATAACATATATTTCTTTATTTACAAGAAAGGTTTGAATCTCTTGCCTATGTTGAGACAAGCCATTGGCATTCCAGGTTACTAGCCTGCATTATCTCAGCTTTACCGAAGTTTTGACACAACACTTGCAACTAGATTGAGTAAAATACTCATCTGCTTCATCAGGCCCTTCATCATGGTTTTAAATTGTTCCATATCAGTGTTGACTATAAGTGTTGACTAAAGGTTGTTTTGATTGTGATAGCACTTTAGCGTATGTCATTTTATTTTGAATAGCTTGATTTGTTTGAGCTTGTGAATTTTGAGGTGTATTTTTGGTTACATTCTTCTACAAAATTTCCTTTTTAAGTAATGTAGGGAAATTTACCCTCTATAGGTGCTTATAAACTTTACAGCCTTTGTAATTAGTTGGGTGGTTTCCGTTACATAATAAACATTTAACAAAATTATATTTTGATTTACTTGAGCAATGAGAAGTAAAATGATTGCCAGCACATTTAACACATCTTGGTTGCCTACTACAAAAGTTTTTAGTGTGACCATATCTCTGGCACCGTATACATTGTGGAATTTCTCTTTTTTTATTTGGTGGTTCAAAATATATTTTTGTATTTATAAGATATTCAATTTTATAAATATCCTTATTATTTTCTTGCCTTTTTAGGACAATGAATAACATAGATAATGGTTGTTTTCTTACTCCGTGTTTTATATTAGCTATGTTTATAACTTTATGGTGATATTCTTCAATCTTCAATTTCAGTAAATCTAAATCTGTTGAACTGTACTACTTTGTAGGTTCTGTCTTGTTTTTTTTTTAATGAATAAAATTCTGTGTGCCTAATCTTAAGGTTAGTTATTATCGTATCATACACTTCCAGCGTTTTGGACTGTATTCTAACTTCTTCATTGTTTAATACTCTTAATGTGTAACATCCTGAGCAATCTCTTCCAAAAGATTTCTCAGTGGGTTTAAGTCACCAAAATCCGCAACATATATTGGCAGACGTTTATTGATTTTTTTCAGTGTTCTGTTGGACTGGTGTTATTTCTATGATTCCTTGTTCCGGGTCCTCGGACTGCAAAGAACTAAACCGGTTAGAAGTTGCAATTTTAGGATTAAGCCAATAATCCATTTTCTTTTGTTTTGACTTAACGAAGTTTATTGGAAGTTACTGCTTCCGGACTATCACGTTGCCGTTTATTGAAGGTTTGTTGTACAGTCCACCTTTCAATAGACTGGTTAGTATGTACCGTGTCATGGGTTTTATCGATGTTATTATTTATCAAAAATGATTAGCTGTCCTCATGAGCCTCAGGGGCTGCACCTGAAGAAGAAGATGGTTTACTTAAGTTATTATTATTACCTGTTTTTCAATAACTACTTGGCGATCTAAATATTTTTCACTTTTCTTAAAGGGTTCTGTATCATTTTTAATGTTTGATAAAACAGAATCCAAGTTTCCCTCATCAGTTTCCTCAATCTTGCGGTCACTTGCTGACGACCCAGGAGTGGCCAGCACGCCAACCACTACCTTTGCCGGTTCTGTACCGTAATGTTTAATACATCATTTCCATTCATCATATTTGTTATTGATGATTTAACTTCAGGGTTTACTCCCTTAGATAAATAGCTTCCACTACAGCTAACGAGCCCTACCTACCCGTTACTCAGTTGATCCACGGGTGTTTATTCAGCAAAGCCTTATTCACACCTGTCCTGCATATCTACGGGAGCTTTCCCCATCAGACATCAGGACGCGCCGTGTCGGGGTTGAGGCCCCCCATCCAGACTGTTCCATCTGCAGTTATGATTGATCTCTACTTAGTTCAAGACCAATCCCACAAGAGGACTAAGACTGACACGGATTAATAATATAAGATTATTAACACTTGTGTGCAAGTCTGGTTATTCATCTTTTAAAACGAATAACTCTTCTCGGGTCGTCGATTTCGTTGGATGGATTTTACAAATGGTTTATTTAATACACTAATATTTCTTCAATAATGTTTCAAAATATTTTAAATTGATTTTTTATTAATTAATTTATACAATTTATTTATTTAAATTTCTCTTTAATATGCTTCTTCAAAATTAAATGTCCTTCTCATATGGAAATAAAAAAAATTGACTTTTTCATAAATTCTTACAATATTATTTTAATTAGTTTACTTTAATTTGATATGATTTCTTATCAAAGAGTACCGAAATTACCTTAATTTAACATAAACTCAACTGAAACTAATTTCCACAAATTTTTATCTAGTGAAATTTTTACACATTCAAATTATAAAACAAAACTATTATTTGGTTGACCAATCTTACTTTATATTATCTCTTAAGTTTAATAATAACAAAACAGAAACTTAACATCTTTGATTTGAGATTCGGAAAATATGATTCTTGAAAATCTACTGCTTATGTTTTAATTTCCATCTGTTTTTGTATTAAATTATTTACAATTATATTTTCTTCCCTAATTTTACACCTTTTTGGTTATACTTTAATTTTTTATCCACCTTTCACCTAATTTTTGTTTTGGGATTTAATTTGTTTATTATTTTTCACAAATTTCTTTTATGATTTATTGAGTTAAATTTAATGATATTCAAAAATCATTCTTTTTATGTGATCTTTATTATTCATTTCCAATTATAGATAACTCTTACTCAACTTTATCTAGTTATACAGTTGAACTGAAAGAAAATCCAGTTCAAATTATTTTCTATAATACAAACATTTACACTTTTTTTACATTTGTATTATTTTAAGTTCATTTGTATTATTATTCAATTCGGAAAAATGATGAAATAACTGTATTCCAGAGTGCGAGCCTAGAATATAAGATAGCTCAAATATAATTGTTAGCAAACTAAATTTCTTCAAAAGTTTCAAAATGGTGGTCATCTCAAGCTTTACAAGTTCATTAAATTGGCTGTTGTCAGGATTCATTTTCGTATGTTAAAATTAATTTAAAAAGCTAATAGCCTATATGCCAATTTTAATGCTGATTTAGATGGTAATAGCAGAATTCCATAAAACGGTAAGATATTTTTTTTTTGAAAGTATGCTTTTATCACGTAGGCTAAACAGGAAAGACAATTTAATTTTAAAAACTTAACGCTAATCGCTTTCCATATTTGCCTACAATAATGCAAACGATAAATATAATCACAAAATGTACCCGAATGTCACTCATCTTAATGCGGACTTACGAATGACTTTCTACGACATAACATTGTTGCTTATTATAAACAAAATACCCAAACATTATGCTTCCTGTTTGGATATCTACATCCTGTGTTATTTTCAGAACAGGTGATAAAAAATCAAAATAATAATATGTCGCAAGATTATTTTTTGTTTTGTTTCGAATGACAACAATAGCTCAGACTATCGCAGTGCCTGAGTCTATACCATCCCTTCATCTAGTCTCTAATCTTATCTAATCTAGCAAATGGATAAAGATGTTATGCCTAATCGACACTGAATACTAATAAATATGTTCTATACTTTTAAAAGACAAAAAACGTAAACATTTATGTAACACAAATATTTTATTTTTCATTTTCGAAAATTATATTTTTCAACGAAATGGAACATTCATATAACTCATATTTTTCTTCTTTTCATGATATAAAAGTTAAAAAGTTCAATTTTAATAAATAATATATCTTAAGAAAGTTTAAACTTGGATTAAAGCTACCTTAATTAACTGAATGCCAAAATCAAGTGAAGAGGCAGTTTTGGCAAATTAACTTATTCAGACTTTTTTTAATTCCTCTCCACTTTAAGGTCTACCAATTTTTAAAAAGAAATATTCCATTACCAATTTCCTTTAAACGAAGTTTTTGTCTTAGGATGCCTTCCTGTTGGTCCTTTTTCACTCTTTTTGTTAATTTATTATTTTTTATAATTAATTATAAATTCCTAGTTGTATGAAATTGTGTTGGCTAACCTGGGTGAGCAGAACGAACTTTTTTGTATTACGCTTTTTGCAGATCAAAAGATATTAGCTGCCCCTTATCTACCGAATTTCTATCTCTCCTGGTACTATTGCCCGATTTTTATTTTACAAACGTCATTTTATTTTTTATTGTTTTCCGCGAAACATTTAAATTTGAAAGTTAACTCTAAGTATTTTGCTTCAGGAAATATTATAATTATTGTTTAAACATTATTTAATTATTAATTAGTGCTTATTATCTACTTCTTATTAACTACTTCTTAAGTTATCAATAAAAACTATCTTATCTTCCATTGATATGAATTATTCGTTTAACGTTTTAAGTGATTTTACCCAGATTTCGTTAACTTGAATATTAACTATTTTATAATATTTTTTTATTATAAATAATATAATAGCAAATATTATAATTAGGAGTTTCCTATTGTTTAAACTTTTAATTAATAAATTAGTCCATATTTTCTTAAGTTTTCAATAAAAACTATCTTATCTCAATGGATATGAATTATTTATTTAAAGTTATAATTGAATTTACCCAGATTCTGTTAACTTGAGTATAAATTTTTTGTAATTATTTTTTCTAATCGTCCATTTTTAATCCTCTTTTTTAAACACACACACATACACACACACACGCGCGCGCAATACAGCTTCGCTCTATCAAACTTGTTCTAAAATTTCTTTTCGTGCATATTTGACAATTTCTCATTTGAATTTTTTTTTTACACACACACATTTTTTTAATTTCATTTACTAGTGTCAAAATTTCCTTCACAATTTTAATGAAAATTTTACATTCAATTTTGAAACATACCATAAAGACTGCTTTATTTAACTAAAAATCCACAACACATCGTCAGAATATCTGGCGCTTGTTATAAGCCTAATTCTTAATTTTATGTGCTTAATTAATCTATTTGCAGAGTACCTACCTTCCCGACCCTAATTTTACTTTTTTTTAATTTCCTACAAAAACACTTCGTACTCTTACTATATTTTGAAACACATAGTTTCCCCTTCATTCATTAAAGTAAATGATATTTCTGTCCTAGTTTACGCTTTTCGGAATATTTTTTTTTTAATTTGTAGCTTGTAATTATAGTCTAATTTATATTTTAAATTATTTAGTATTATCATATTTCCTTTATTATTTATCAAAATACAAAGTTAACGTTTTAACATATGTTAATAAATTTACAAATATAATATTTGCCATATCTATAGCTGTAGCTTTGGTAACATTTCTTTGTTCCACGTCCTTTTATCAACTTATGTATATTTACATATTATTATAATCAACAATTTTAATTATGAAATTGCCCTAATTGTTTAATATCAAAAACACTTCATTGTTTCGTTCTACCCTTTATCATTAATTTTTTTCTTTTTTTAACTTAATTTTTTTCTACCTTTTAACTTTAATTTTTTCTCCTCTTTTCTGAAATTCCTTCCAGATGCTGTTTGTAATATTTCTAGTTTCTTAGTAATTCTTAGTACGGACGTTTCCTTCCTTGTCTCTGTTCCACCTACGCTGGCCTTAAACAGGTTTATCTTAAGTTTTGGAAATGAAAAAGAAATGTTATTCCAAAATTCCAATATTAATAAATTCAAATCTCTATGTCGCTAAATCCAAAAGACATGTACAGCACCTAGGTTTGACTTGAATCAAATTTGCAAAAAAACAAATTTCGATAGTAAGCTCGGCAAGGTGGGCAGCCATTAGAAATAATAAAAAAATATTTTAAATTATTTAGAAAATACAGTTATACTATTAACTGTTAACTATTATCTCCATAAATTACATTATCATATCCATTAAAATATGAAAATATTTTTTATTTTTACACATCGTGTTTGCGTCAAATATTAGATATATATTTCTGAGCATTGCAATTTTTCTTTTTTCTTTGGATTGAAGACATATTTCATCATTCAACTTGTTTTTGATTACTGAACATCGATTACTTTTTACTATATTACAGTACACACTAAACAAAAAAATTGGTGAACGAGAAGAGAATTTGATATTTTAATAGATCTATCTCTTTTTGCTTTCTTTATGTCAGATTAATCAAAGAAAAAAGTGGGCAATGATATAACTGAACTGATATGCGCGATTATAGTCCGAAAAAATTGGATATCTGTTCTTTGCCCATTGTTGGAGACTAAACAAACGGCTTACTTAGAAGAAATTGGGTTCTTGAAACACTTATATTAGGATATTATCAGAACATTATTCAGATGTTTTTGTTATTAGACTTCCAGGCGGATTCGTAGAGGGATAAATTTAATATGAGAAATTTGAGTAATTTTTTAATGCATTTATGATATTCGATTAAACGTAGACTCATACTACGGATTGAAAACGGTTAATAATATTGCGTAATTTTTAAAATCTTTTATTTTATTGTGCTATTTAAATTAGATAAGATTAACACTAGAGGAAGGGATAATTCTACCCCTGGCACTGCAATCAACTGATCTATTGTTAACTTAATCCTCTTAAATACCTAGTTCAGCAGATTGGTGTTCCTAATAAGTTCCAGTAACCCACCGACCAGCTCACTCTGCTGAAGATCGCTAGGGTCTTGAAAACAAAAAACCCGTAGCCGCTTACTAGCTCTACGTGGTTTTTTATATATAATTTATAATTTATATAATGCCTTACAATCATAAATTATGTGTCCAGCAGTTTCCTCCTTCTTCCTGCTAAATCTACACATGGTTTCTCCATGGTACTTTCTATCCTCTTCATATGAACCCTCAGACCATAGTGCCTGGTAATGAGCCTCATGACCCTACTGCCCCTTCGAGTCCATCAAAAAAAAACTTTACTTAAGAGGCGTTACCTATGGAAATGCCCATGACGGTTATCCCATCTTACCTGGTGTTGATTGATATTTCACCTGTTAATAACAGCCCTGGCCAACTATTAAGAGATCTCTAAAGTCGGATTAGGTCCGTTCAACTCGGATGCAGATCCACGTCCATTAAGTCGGTCTGCCTCCTCAGTTCCCTCAACTCCCCTATGCCCCGGAACCCATTGAAGAGTACCGCTGTTGCAAAGATACTGAGCGTCGAGGTTCTTCCAACACTCACAGAACAGCTTGGAATGTATTGTAGGACCAGCAAGTGCTTTTATTGATGCCTGACTATCGGTATGAATATGAATACATGCCTTCTTGAAACCACGACTTACGTTCTCCCGAACAGTCATTAATGGCCATCATTCAGTCTGAAATACTGTTGTATGCTGTCCCAGGGTAATAACTTTCTTTAACCCCGGTCTCAGGCCGTATTCCCCAGCACCCGTGTCTGCCTTTGTCTTAGAGCTATCTGTATACCACAGAATGTCTCCAGAGTTTTCCAATACACGATCTTTTCCTCTTAAGTTTAAATTAACATCAAAGGGTCTAAATACTATGATATATATATATATATATATATATATATATATATATATATATATATTACCTAGATCCACCTATTGTAGTCCATCTATCAAAATACCATCAATTGTAGTCCATTTTTAAGCCCTATATATTTCTGAAGCCTGATGATAAATGATAATAACGGTTTGGGTCCAAGTACAAAATATACCTTTCAGTCTTGAATTTCTTTTTCACGAAAAATATTCAAACAGTTTTTTGTAATTGCATCTGTCACCTCCCAATCAAATGTGGTCCACAACCATTGTCTGACACCAGGTATCAAAACACCCTTGAATGTGGTCCCAATCGCGTATCATTTTACATTTGATTGTGGGCCAGAGCGACAAGTAGTTATATACCCCAATTGTGGTCCGCCTGCAATGTTGCCAGATTTATTTTGTATATTGATGAAGGCCTGCTTAGCTTCCAATGCAACATTCGACTCTTTGCGTATGGGTTAGTAAAAATATTATTATTTATTATTCTGAAACATACGATCTCTTGTTGTTTCTTCACCATTTTTAGTAGTTTATTGACAACACTAACCCTAATAAAATTGTCCGAATGTATTTTTGTCTATCAGCAACAGAATTACTTCTCAAAATGAATAATTTCAAGTAGGCTGGAAATGGCCATATTGTTAACAATTGATTTTGGCCAGTGAGCATCAAAATAGAAATGATGAAGATGCTTGGCTCAAGCTAATCGAGGCCGGAAAACGATGTCAACCCTAGTGGCATGTAATGTCGCTCCAGGAACAATAACCCGAAACTAATTATATGAAAAAAACATACGTAATGTAATGATATTTACAAGAAGTCTTTTGAAATTGATTTAAAATAACCTAGGCTATTGATATTACTCGGTTACAGGCTAGTTTTTGAGGAAAATAGATAAATTAATAACATTTGATAATATTTGAAGGTAAATTGAAATAGATAAAATAACTATTTGGATAAAATAACTATAGGCCCTAATATAAATCAAAATTGGAAAGTAATAAATGAAGCCGAACTTGTTACCAAAAATAGGTTAATAACCTGCATGTATTGATTAGTATTTAATTAAAATTATTATTTAAATAAATTAAATTATTTATTTAATTATTTATTTAGTATTTAATTAGTAAACCTAATTTGCAATATTTGCAGGCATTTGCTAGGTATTGCAGTAACCTATAACTAGAAATATTTATAATAAATGAAAATAAACGATTAATTAAAACACAAAAACATATTCAACATATAACAATATACTTGTATTTTGTGACATGGTATTCAGTTCATTGGTAGTTCTGTGAACTGTAGGCCTCAATCAGTATGCGTCAAAACACAAACATTAGTTGTGTTGTTATGTAAACACCATCGACCTTTATTGTTTTTCAAGACATTAAAAAATTACCTAAAGTTATTAAAATTGTCATATTTAGAATACCTTCATGAAAACCTTTCGCTTGATACCCCATTTAATAGGTTTCAAATAAAAATATCCTGGCCCATATACTGGACCGCCAAGCAGCCATCGTGCATTTTTGAGCCTTCAATTTTTTTTAATGCGCATTGACTCATATTTTACTCAAGTAAAATTTCAAAGCCTAACAACTTTTTTAAAAAAAAATAATAACAAAAATTACGAAAATGCAAAAATGTTGTCACGATGTCCCTGACACGTTAAGGAGTCCAAAATATTACTGACCGTCATCATGCGGCTCATGGCACTGAAGTTTTTTAAATTTGGAATGTACTAATCAAGATCTTTGGTTTGAGACCCTAATTGATTGATTTCAATTTTAAAAATTTCAACCTATATTTTGGGCCGCTAAAATGAAATCTTACATTTATGAACCTTGATTTTTTAAAAAATGTGTAGTAATTGATATTTTACTGAAGTAAAAAAAATTCAAAGCTTAACAAAGCTTTGTAAAAAGATTTAAAAAATATAAAAACAAAAACTGTCCTAATGGGTCTCCTGCACTCTAGAGGCACCAAATCTCTAATTTATTTGAATTTCAATGCTAACTAATTATTGAAAAGATGAAAAAATTAAAGAAAATACAAAAATATTAGTCATGGGGCATTTAGCGCTTCAAGGAGCTAACATTTGTTAAATTTGGATTGTACTAATCAAGACCTTTCGTTTTATACCCCACTTGATAAGTTTCAAAGAAAAGAAAAAATATTTTCCGCCCATAATTTGATTATCAAGCAGCCGTTGTGCAATTTTGGGACTTACAATTTTTATGTATGTAGTGGCTCATATTTTACTCAAGTACTTAATTTCAAAGCTCAACGACTATTTGTTAAGAAGATAAAAATAATTTACGAAAATCGCAAAATGACTTCATGGGACCCCTGGTGTACCAAGGAGTCCAAAACTAATCAACAAATGCCCTTTATGTCATATACGTTTTTACCAAATTTCGTAAAAATCGACAAAGTGTTCAAGAGTAATCACGTAACAAACAAACAAACCAAAAGCAAGATCATCGAGTTAAAATATAGACCTCATTTCCTTCCGTCAACAAATATATTCTGAAATTAAACTAAAATGGATCTATCCTATAAAGAAGTATTGAACAGCTGTGTTCTAGTACATCGAAAATCTAGCGTAAGAAGTAGTTTATCTATGAACTGGTATATTTTTAGTAAATTGATTTAAACGGGAAAAGTAATGTATCTATGTGATAGTTATAAAAGCTCTTGAAACGTCCTTACAGCATATAACAAACATATAAGAATTAAATCATATAAAAATTATGATGTTAATTATTACATTCAATCTACAAGCCTAAACTATAAAACCAGTGCTGGAAAGTAAAGTTAATAATCACACGTGTGTTAATAGATTGTATATCTTAATTGAAAAAAGTGTCTTCATTTTTTTATCAGAAATGTGACAGCTGGAAAAAATAACTTTGGTAAATTAAATATAGATGCAAATGCTTGAATTATCCCTGTTGGCTTAATAACAATTTGTCTATGGTCGTATATTTTTCCTATTATTTATTTATTTACTGGTACAAATTTCCCCATAGAAGGTAATAAATTACCTGTATATTGCACGGCACAGTTTAATATAAAACAATCATACATAGTTTATCTTAAAACTGAAACCAAAAACTAAATCCAAACCAAATTCCAAGACGTACATTACCTTAGAAACCACAACCAATAACTTATTTCAATATATCTATATAATTCTTTCCAATTAATGACTATGGTAACGATGCATTTGGAAGCAGCCATTTTTTTCAATTTATTTTTAGTGTGTCCTTACTTACATTGAAATAGCTTTTAGGTCATTTGTTAGTCTATTAAAATACATAATAGCTGTGTTTATATTCTTTTTTACCAGGTTCTTTATATACAGTAGGTATTTGTATAGACTTATGCCTTGTAATACTGTTACTATTTATAAATTCCTTGCTTAAATTATAATAATTTCTTAACAACGCTGTCAAAATATAACTCTGATTTACGTTTAGTATATGTTTTTGAAATTCAGCATCATTACTTATTATTTTTAACATCCTTTTTTGTAAATTATATAATGGCAAGGAGAATTATAATATGCTCCCAGCCTATTATACCGTATGTGGCAATACTGTTGAAAAGCCCATAATATATTTTTAATATAGTTTTACTTGACATAATCTTTTTTAATTTAACAAACACATATGCCAAATACTTAGTTCTATTACGTAACTTAATTATATGATCCATCCATTTCTTATATCTATTAAAGAAAACACCTAAATATTTAGTACTATGAACATTTAAAAATTATTATTTAAAAATATTCTTAGTGCTAGTGGTAATGTTGGTACACTATTTGCAAAAGTTACATATACAGTTGTTTGAATTATATATGCTTGATTTATCTCTTTTGACCAATAGCCTTGAATTATCACTGTTAGTCAGTATTAATAATAAATTTAATAATAGCTTAACCATATATCCTGATTTAGCTCTTGGTTACCTTCCGACCATATATGCTGTTTTAGCTGTTGGTAAATAAAATCGAATCTGACACAAATTAATTTCTCCAGTCGTACATGCTTATTTAGCTATTGATCACTGATATATTGTCAATCACTGATATAATCAATAGCTATTGATTACTGAATATATTACTTAATATAGATTTTTACTCAAATTAATTTTTCCGATCGTACATGCTGATTCAGCTGTTGGTCAGTAATAATAGAAAGTTTATTACTATTATTAACCTCTGGCTTAAAAGTTTTTTTTAAAAATCCTATGACCGTACATGCGAGTTTTGCTGTTGGCCATATGAACCCATCTCAATAGTAAACAACCTAAATTTAAAAACGCCAACGAACCAGTAACCTGAGATTAAGAAGAAATATTTCAAATGAAAATAATTCAAGAAATACAAATTTAATCTTAAACAACTTTATTAGTACAAATAACTTGAAACAAATATTAAATAAAACAAAATATATTATAAATTGACGTACAAAATGAGACAATAAAATAAAATAATAGTTCAGTACATCAATACATGAAATGTACCAAGCAGCTTTTCAAAATCAATAATTTTTCCACTTTTTAAGAAAAGGAATTTAAATGGTGTAAGTAACTGCAGAGGAATATCCTTTGCTGACTGCGTTTCTAAATTGTTCACGGGAATGCTGCTTAAGAGACTGGAGGAATGGGTTTTGAATAATGAAGTACTAACCGAATTTCAGGCTGGTTTTAGGAAGGTTTATAGTACTTGTGATAACATTTTCAGTCTTACAAATATTATTAGGTTGAAGGTAAAAGAAAAAGGTGAAAACTTTACTGTTGTTTGTGGACTTCAAGGTGGCGTTTAACTCTCCAGTCAGACAATATGTGTTCTATAAACTTTATTCTACGGGTGTTTGTAACAAATTTCTAGAAGTCTTGAAGACTGTAGTCTATATATGGATATCGAGACCAGAGTGTGGACCTGACAAACAGTTTTAGAACAGGGATATGTATTAACTCCTCTGATTTTTTCCCTTATATTTGAATGGCATACATTTTTGAAGCTTTCAGAAGGTGGTGTTCTTGTAGCAGGTGTTAAAATAAGATATTTATGCAGATGAGATATGATTGTGATAGCGGATCATCCGGGAGTATTGCAGGCTATGATTGATAATTTAGCGAAATAATGCAGGCTTTGGAGTTTGACATTGAACCTGTTTGAAACAAAAAAGAATTTCATTAGAAATTACTGAAATTTTAATATACTTTATTAAAAATATTTTTAAAATTAATAAAAAATAATATATTTCAAATAATTTTTTAAAACATTATTATTAAGTAATATTAAGAAACAATTTTATTGTTTTTCTAGGATAGACTAGATAGAGTATGATGGTAGGATAATTGAACTTTTGAATTGAATAGTAAAACATTTCGGCATCAACTTTAAAACAACATTCTTTGCTGTTCAGTAACATTAGTGCTAAACCTTTCAAATTAGTTTTTTTAAATGAGCAAACAAATAAATTTCACTTACTTCACTTAGTAATTCAGATGGGCCTCCAGAATGGGTTTGTTGCACTACAGAAATAGTTGAAATAGAAAATCCACTTTTATTTCTCCGACGGCAATCTGCAAGAAGTTCTGCACCTTTAAGAAAGAAAATTACAGTTGTTTCATTAGTCTCATAAATCTTACTGTCTACCATCTTAATGAAAAAAAATCTTCATGCTGATATGTTTTTATAAGATGCCAAAAATATTATCTCTCCTAAAACTTGTTGCTTAACAAGAGTATTTATTGATATCAAGAGTCCGAGCTGTGCTTATTTAGAGCATTTCCGAATGTCCTTATCGGCACAAACGCAACCTAAAGCCATTACACTTTAAGAAATGCTGATGCCAGCTACTATCGCGTTGTGCGGCTTCGCAGAATCGCAGGAAGTAGGAAAGGTGCTGCATCAATCACATACTGGCATTCATACGTACACAAACACATACGATACGTGTGCCGAAACATGTCAGTGATATCCGTGTAACGGCCTACATTGACTAATCACTCATTAGTAATAGATTCTAATTATAACAAATGGATAATATCATTATTGTTATTATGACCAATCATTTTCTTAAAATTATAATTTTTGTCCTTAGGTATATTTATGTCATAGTAGGCCTAATGTGTAACCACTGCAAACACACAAGCATCGCGAAATTAAAGCGAGGCCAATAAATGCAATATGTGCGTCTTGGTTTTTTTTTTAATAATAATTTGATATGTTACAACCAATATTATATTTTTAAAACAAGAAATAAAACTCCTATATACACAAAGAATGAAACAATGTGATTCGGTAACAATGGTCTTAACGAGTTAATTGTTGGCATACAAAAAAAATCAGACTTTTCTTACTTTTTAATAGTCAAACAAAATATTACTACAAAACTTATAAAAACTCTGATTTTTTCTTAATAGTTAACCTTAAAACATATTCATATCTGTAAAATCCTACATTGCTATCCGCTTAAAGTTACTTTTAGGCAGTAGTAGCTTCAGGCGAAGTTTTCTAAAAAAACTAGATCAGGGAATGTAATTTCTCTCGTGAATTGATTAAAAATAAAGGTATAAATTTAACAGAAATGATAAAATTTAAAACTACTTAGAAAAGATTTTTTACAGATATATGAATATCAGGCCATATCAATTTTACTTTTATTATTTTGGGTATTGTTTAGGCTATATTTTCATTTAATCTATTGAATGTTTAGAACATTCAGATTCTATACCAATTTTGAATGAACTGGGCTAGTTAAAACTTGTTTGAATTAATGAAATAAAAATAAATGTAATAAATAAATGTATTTGTACTGAATGCGGGCTATACAATTGGGTAAAACTGAATTTTCAATTAGCTTCAAACTGCACATTTTTGTGTAACAATTTAAATAATAATTTGTTAATAACTTTTTAAATAACTTATGTAGCGACATTTTTAAAACTATAAAAAGTGTATAGAAATTTATGCTACAAATTCTTTACAAGATATTTTATAAGCTGCGTATAACGAAAAATGTTGGCGTACATCGTATTTATTTAGTATGACTCGGCGTGATGTGTCTACAAACGACAACGTACGACTTTTTCAATCCAACTGTCATTTCTAATATTACAAGTCTTTGGTAATAAGTTTTATGAAAAATAAGGAAGTGAGTTTTATTGTTAGCTGTTGATCACTGTATTACTACTAAGAATGAAACCGTAGAAACCATTGACTTGTAAAATACTGAAGGAGTGTTTGGTTTACTATAATACACAAATACCTTTAAACGATTAAATAAAACATTAATTAATACAAGTTTAATTAATTACCATCCCTGCAATCATTTTGAGCCAGTTTCATCTTTTTAAAGTATTTTCAAACACTTGTAGAACCATGTTTTACGGAATTGTATGAACTACATTCAGTTCTACCAGTTGTTAGGAAATTTGTAGGTTAAGTTAGCCATTTTTTTACTTTTTGTTAAGGCTAGCTTAATAATTTTAGTTGTCTTGTTACCAACTGAACTTTGTAATTTTACGTTTAGGCCTACGTGACATATACTTGAAACTTATTCGAAATACTTGGGGGCTAAGCAAACACCTGTGGTTTCAAAAAGCGCTAAAATGCTAAAACATGATGGTATTCATTTTAAATCACACTAATTCACTACAATAAAATAAAATTAAATTGCATTAAATTTAAATTTGAAATTGAATTAAATTAATTCATTACTATAAAATTTATTTTTATAATTTATTTATAAAAATATATTTTGACAACCAAGTATCCAATAAAATAAACTTGATTGTTTGAAAGAAAAAATATAGGCCTACATTTTTGTGCTTTTTATGAACAATCTTAAAAAAGGAGGACCTTGAGGTCAAAAAATAGGAATTTTTATTCAAAATAGATTATTTGGAATTGGAGGATCCAAAATATAAAAAATATTGTATATATTATTTAGGCTTACTCTAAATTTAAACGTGGTTCTAGCGGAAATGACCGATTACTGTACGTGTGTACATTAGTTTTAATTTTGTCCATGTTATTACAAGTACACCACATAATATACCTAAAATATTTTAAAACTGTCAATAATGTGAGTGAAAAACCCAGATAACCATTAAAAACGTGAATTACATTTAGGATAAATAATTAGTAACTACGTGCATGACAATAATATCATAGTTAATAGTAAATATTTAAGCGAATCAAAATTATTTTGTATTTGATTAAAACATAAGAATAGTTAAATTTCAAACTTACCTGGTATCAACTGGAAAATTGAATTCACTCTCCTGTACATGGTAACTTCAAAAACACAGTCTGATCAGCACTGCTTGTCTTCATAGGCTACTATACAGAGAAGTAGTGATCTAATGAAAGATAACACAGGCAAACTGGCAACGCCGGAAATAAGGAGCTAAATACCGCGAAAACTCCTGCAACGTCATGGGACCACAAATGACAGTGTTTTGACACCCCTAATGTGGTCCAGATTTGTAGTCCTCGTGGACCACAATAACAGGTAAAATGATACTGCTAGGACCACAATCGCGGGAGGTAGAAAACTATATATATATATATATATATATATATATATATATATATATATATATATATACTAAAGAGGGTAATGGCGAGGAATTTTGCTTGGTGATTTTAATGCACAAATCGGTACAGAAAAAATCATCAGAAAATCGTTGGCATGTAGGCCTACCCTGCACACAAATTTACTAACAATAATGGCATAAGGCTTATTGCGCTATGCCAGCAAAACAACTTGAGAATCATTTCAACGTCACTCAGAAAATTACCACGAAAACAGAAGACATGGCGATCATCTATACAGCAGATGGACGAATTCCAAATAGACCATGTGGCTATCTCATACCCAGTACAAAAAGAGATACATGACATCCAATTCCGTAGGGGTGCAAACATTGATTCGGATCATTATCTAACTCGAATCAAAATCAAGTTCACTCCAGGGAAATTTCATCGAAAGAAGAAATGTATACAGAAATTTGATAAAAAAGGTATCAAAGACTCCAACATAAGGGAGGAGTGGGAAAAGGAACAGGCGGACACATGGGAGAAATTTTACACAAAAATTACACAAAAAGCACAGAAATTAATCCCACTGAAAAAGAACACTAAACACCCGTGATGGGACTCGGAATGTGAAAGTGCGCTGGAAAGACGCAAAAGGGCCTTCCAAAGTTACAACAATAAAAAGTCCCCATAAAGTCAACAACGTTTTAATTAAATTAGAAAAGAGGTCGCTAAAAGTATTAGGAAGATTAAGAGGAGGTATATGAAGGAACAACTGGACTCTATAGAGGAGAACTTCCGCAACTGCAACGTACGAGATTTTTATAGGACCTTTGCAGAAAAAATTCGTGGGTACACACCACAAAATCTGTGCTTTAGAAAACAAGACGGCACATTGGCATTAACTAATTACAAAAACTGTCAGGAGTTAGCAAAATATTTTTCTGACCTCCTTAATTGCCCTGAACCCAGCAGACGGTTCCCTAAAGAAAACTTTGCTGACACTTACCCTGAATCGTTACCACCAACACAAGATAAGATCGAGGATCACATACATAGAATGAAAAACAACAGGGCATCCGGAGAAGATGGAATCATTGCAGAACTTCTGAAGAATCTCGGACTGAACTAATTACAGGAATTAACAAATATCATCAAGGATATCTGGCGAACGGAAAAATTACCAGATGACTGGAAGTGTGCTCTTATTCACCCCCTACACAAGAAAGGAGACAGAACAGACGTGAACAACTACAGAGGAATTTCTTTACTACAAGTTACTTACAAAATACTCTCAACATGTCTTCTTCAAAGAACACAAAAACAGATAGAATACAGAATTGGTGAGTACCAGACAGGCTTCCGTCCGAGTTGCTCGTGCACAGAACAAATATCCAACCTGAAAACAATATTGCAAGTAAAAGCTAAAAGGAATGTCCCAGTGATCTGTACGTTCGTAGATTTTAAAAAAGCGTACGATTCCATTGATCGAAAATCTTTGTTTAATATCCACGAAGAATATGGACTTGATCCTAAAACACTGCGACTGATCAAACAAACACTGACATGCACAATCGCTAAGATGAAGTTTATGGGGGAAATTTCCAAACCATTCCTGATTACAACTGGAGTTTGCCAAGGAGATGGACTCTCGCCTCTGCTTTTCAATCTGTGTTGGACAAAGTTATCAGGGAATGGGAGAAAGAATTAAAAATTGAAGGGCACTGGAAACCAGTTAGACTTGGAATACCTAGGACAACACAGAAATAGCGTGCCTAGCTTTTGCAGATGACCTAGCAATACTCACAGATAATGAAACAACAGCGATTAAACAGATAGAAGTGCTAAAGGAATTTGCAGAGAGGGTCGGTTTACAGATCTCGTTTAAAAAAACGAATTTTTCTGTTCAAAATTAAATATTCAAGAACTAAACACAAAGTATGGTATGATAAACAGAGTAAAGCACTTCAAATATCCTGGAGAAATTCTTGAACCCACGGGTGGCGAGAAGGCTGCGCAAAGGGTTCGGATACTGAGAACGCTCTTGGTATAACGCGTGATATCTACAATAAGAGGTGTATGTCGACGTATACAAAAATCAGACATTACAACACAGTCACAAAACCGGAGGTATTATATGCAAGCGAGACGTTAGCACTCCACATAAAAGCTACCATGGAGGATATTTTGAAGGAAGAACGCAAAATCTTGAGGATAATAATTGGCCCGTTATTATGGATAATTAGAAGATGGATACAGGTTGCACTCCCTGAAGACCACAGAGATGATATCGAACCTGACATCAGATATTAGAAGAAGGAGGCTTCGGTTCTATGGACACATTAGTAGACTCCCAACAACGAGATTTGCCAACAGAATCCTTAACTATATACAAGGTGCCAAATCAACAACGTCGTGGATCGCACAAGTCAGAATAGACCTACATGACGCAGAAATATACTCAACAGACGTTGAAGACAGGAACGCATACAGGAGAAAGATGCTCGGTTGGAAGGTCCCAAAGAATGAAATCCCAAAGAGAGCATGGGTAAAATGGACGGAGGAGCGGAAGAGGATCCATGGGGACAGGATGAGGGAGGTGGACAGGATTCACACAGAGGATTAGAAGGAGCAAGACATAAGTCGGAGTGCTTTGCTTGATTCAACAGGGTATATATTGTAGATTATATATATATATATATATATATATATATATATATATATATATATTTATATATATATATATATATATATATATATACATTTATATATATATATATATATATATATATATATATATATATATATATATATAGGCTATATATATAATCTAAATACATAAGCTGTGCATTTATGTGTCTGTTTGTATTTCTCTTTGCTTGATTGTTATGTGGGTATTGTGGGTGTTTGACTGGACTGTTAGTGCAAAGAATCAAACTATATGTAAGGAACTTCAAAGGAAACATTAAACAACAACAAAATGTAAGCTCTCAATACAGATTGAAAAACATATAATGAGTTTTGTTAAATTTTAAAATCATTATTGTTCTATTTATCGTACAACTTAATTTATAACTTAATTTTGTACAATATAGTGAAAATTTAATATTGTTTAAATTAAATGTAATTTGACAAAAATTTTAGTTGGAAATATAACTACAAAATGTCGTTGAAATATCAGCGAATTTCTGAATTCACTTTATTACTGATGATTCATAATCCACAAATCTCTGTTCAGTATTAAAAATAAACATTTACAGTCAGAGGGTAAATCGAAAGAAAATTAAAACTCGTTTTTAAGGTTTTTCTATTATACAGAATTAATCAATATTATGTGTTTTATTTTCAGAACGTTTTACTAAGTGTGAAGCCTACTATATGTTTATATATATATATATATATATATATATATATATATATATACATAAACTGTGCATGTTGGTGAATGTATGTGTGAGTGTGAATGTTAGTGTGATTGTATGTGTGTGTGTGTGTGTGTGTGTGTGTGTGTGTGTGTGTGTGTGTGTGTGTGTGTGTGTGTGTGTGTGTGTGTGTGTATGTGTGTGTGTTGGACTGAACATATTATAACAAAGTTGTTTGAAATAATCATAAAACGAAATAAACAACAATGTTAGAAAAAATCAAAAAAAATAGTAATTTACCTCTGTAATGACGGTTATGTTAGTTATTGTTTTAAAAGGAAACCACCTAAAGACGAGCCATTGCATACTCATATATTAACTGAAAATCTGAAATTGTTTCGCTTCTTTGATTACTTTGTTGAACGATGGTTGGATGATAGTGAAATTCCAATTGAAATGTGAAAATGCTATGCTAGATGACACCGTATTGCAAACTTTGTGGAAGGTGGGCACAACAAAGTGAACAATACCTTTTGTGTGATGACAAAACGCCAAAACCACAGATGTAATACTTCGAAGAGAGAAGAAGTATTTTCTGCCTGTATGAATGAGAGTTGAACTTAATGCGGGTAGGTGAAAGAGCAAAACTTATGT
>JAJIZJ010000046.1:0-29015 GCA_022606455.1 Callitettix versicolor | reverse complement strand
TTCCTCAACATGGACATGTCTACTTTGTTGTGCTTATAATGAATATTAACAACCTAAATCAACGTACAAAATGTACAAATATATACTGTACAAAACGATTTGTGTAGCCTGTACTCGTTGAAAAATAATTGATAATTGCTCTGGATAAGTTTGTAACAGAGGAAAATCAGACCGCGTTACCAGCAAAACCGTGTAATCTATTGTTTTTATGTATTTAAAGAGTTCATACGTATACCCCCGCAGGGGAGTGCAGACCAGTTACACCTATTAAGAGGATTTAGATGTCCCTAGGCGGTACCCGAGTCTAACACACACCTTAAACGATTAAATCAACTTGAATAAATAAGGAATGCATCTTTTGACAGTTAATGTAATTTTTATTTAATCAAATGAAATTCATAAGCTCCCCAAAAAACCTTATTAATCTCAATTAAAAAAAAATGTAAGACAAATAATTTTCTTTACAAAATCGGTAAATCAGACTTTGATATACATACAAAAATTATTGTAACTTAATTATTGTGCCAATTGTATGTAATATACAATTTAGTAAATTGTATATATACCAAATCACCCAAACTGCCACAGTTTATATTTACACATGTGTTGTCATTTATAAGGTGTCCATAACTGAAAAATGAGAATAAATCATTAAAGGGTAAATAGCGTGACGAAATAGTAAGAATTTTGTTTTCAAAATCAGTGGAGTCAAAGCATAGAAGCGATCTGAAAATAAAACTTCTAACCATGTTTACTCAATATTGACGTGTCTACTGCTGAATTAATTTTTACGAACGATGAATCATAGTTATTAATTCATCATAGTTATTTTGTATAAAAGTGAAAAAATGTCATAAATTGTTAAATTTCAAAATGTGTCAGAAAATTAAAAACACATTAAGAATTTGGAAAGTTGACGCTTACAGAATATAAACCAATTTTCATCAACGATCATTCATTTTAATTGTCATAGTTGCAATATTTGCCTTAACCTATTTCGAATCAAAAAAATTAATTCTTATCACTTCGTCATGCAATTACACTTTAATGTTATAAAATTCTCGTTTTTAAGTTATAGATATCTGAAAAGTGCTACCCTATCATATAAAAACATTGCCTAATTTGAATGTAATTCAATTAATTCCATGTAATTCCCTTTTATTGTATTGTGTATTACATAAATTTGGTACTTTGATTTAAGTTATTAATATCTAATTCATATTATATTTCTGAAAGTTTGTGTGTTTGTTATTCAATCACGCTTTAACCACTGACCAATTAAAGTGAAATTTGGTACGTATATGGTTTAAGTATCATAGATACATATAAGCCTATTCCCGTTTTACAAAACGTCATTATACTACTTACCCAGCCCAAAATAATTATCAGTTTTTTAGTTTTGTAACATCTGTTAACTGTAGTTATTTACTGGACATGTGATTTAGGTACCTGAGATAAAGATAGATTCAATCCTATTTTAAGAATCTTAATCTGTGTTTTATTTATTGCAAAATTATTGCTTTTAATGTAACATTTTCAATATTTTAGTTGAAATTTTTCTAAACTGACTTTAATTTGTTACTTTGTGTTGAATTTTCAATATTAAATGTAAAAAATCCTACACAGAGAGTGCCAATTGTAAGGTAGTATATATATTTGTGTAATTACATTATGGTAAACATGCAGTGAAGCATATCCTTATTTTTCGATATTTTTGTTACTAAAATAAGCATTTTATGCCTTATTTAATACTAAAATAGTATTATGTGCCAAAGAGCAAGAATACAAAATATGAATGCACGAGAAGTACGATAAAATCGAAAATAAAAGTGACCAACATAACCTCAAAATTGCTACCCGGCGAAAATCAGTAACGTGTTGTAAATCGGTAAAACAATAAAAATACGTCTAACACGGGTTTTGGGTGATAAGAAACCAATTTTTAAAAGAATACAGCATAACCAAACTGTCACGGTTGTTAGGCCTAACAAGGTGATGCGTGAAAAAACTTTATATTTTTTAAAAATAGCCTACTATATATCCTGACACGGTTGTTGGGCCTATCACGGTGATACGTGAAAAAACCTTTATATTTTTTAAAGACTACTACATATCCCAAACTGACACGTTAGTTGGGCCAATCATGGTGATGAGTGAAAAAACTTTTATTTTATTTTAGAAAACTACATAACCTAATTGACACGGTATTTAGGCCTAACACGGTGATGCGTGAAAAACCTTTATATTTTTTTTTAAAGAATACTACATATCCTAATTGACATGATTGTTAGGCCTAACACAGTGATGCGTGAAAAACCTATATATTGTTTTAAAGAATACTACATAACATAACTGATACTGATGTTGAGCCTATCACGGTGATGTGTGAAGAAAACCTTTAATTTTTAAAGAATACTACATAACCTAATTGACACGGTTGTTAGGCCTAACACGGTGATGCGTGAAAAACCTTTATATTTTTTAAAAGAATACTACATATCCTAACTGACACGGTTGTTGGGCCTATCACGGTAATGTGAAAAAAACTTTATTTTTTTAAATAGTACTGAAAACCTTAACTGACACAGTTGTTAGGTCTAACATGGTAATGCGTGAAAAATACTTTATATTTTTTAAAAGAATACTCCATAAGCTAACTAACATGGTTGTTATACCTAACACGGTGATCCATTAAAAACCTTTATTAATTTTTTTAAATAGTACTTATAACCTAATTGACACGGTTGTTGGGCCTAATAAGGTGACGCATGAAAAAACCGTTATATTTTTTTTTAAAGAGTACTCCATAACTTAACTAACACGGTTGTTAGGCCTAACACAGAGATGCGTGAAAAAACCATTATATTTTTTTAAAGAATACCACATATCATAACTGACATGGTTGTTGGGCCTATCATGGCGATGTGTGAAAAAACCGTTATTTTTTTAAAGAGTACTCCAAACCTTAACTGACACGGTTGTTAAGTCTAACATGGTGATGCGTGAAAAATGTTTATATTTTTTTTAAAGAATACTCCATAAGTTAACTAACATGGTTGTTAGGCCTAACGCGGTGATGTATTAAAAACCTTTATTTATTTTTAAAAAAGAGTACTTCAGAACCTAACTGGCACGGTTATTGGGCATAATACGGTGATGCAGGAAAAAGACTTATTTTTTTAAAGAGTACTCCATAACTTAACTAACACGGTGGTGTGTTAAAAACCTTTATTTTAAAAAAGAAATACACCATATCCTAACTGACACGGTTGTTGGTCCTAACACGGTCATGCGTGAACTTTAATGTATATTACGATTGCGGGAAAAGCCGTGACGGGTAACAGGTAATCATATTATATTTCTGAAAGTTTGTTTTTGTTTATTTGTTTGTTATTCAATCACACTTTAACTACTGGACCAATTGAGATTAAATCTGGTATGAACACGGTTTAGATACCTGAGATAAACACAATACTATTTCAGTTTAATTGAATAATAGTGACTTTTTAATAATACTGTATTTTATTAAAATATGACAGGACCATGTTTTAGAGTATCGAGTAGCAAAATGTATATTTCTTGGCCGAAAACCATAAATCGTATAATATTGTAAATAGTATATTTACATTTAATTTATGTAACATATATTAAAATGAAATGACCTATTCTGATTTTGAAAATCGACTATAAATTTTATTGCCTATATTATAATTGCAGGCAAAGTCGCAACGGGTAACAGCTAGTTCACTATAACTACAACAACAAAAAAATCACTATAAGCACATAAAAGTCTGATTTTGTAAAATAATTAAATATTTTTAATATTTTTTAATAATAGAGACTAATAATAACGTTTTCAACTAAAAAATGCTAAACCCTAATATGAAAATACTGTAATACACTGTGGCAGTTTGGTTGATCTGGCGCGACAGAACGCTGACGCATTCCTTGATTTATTACATTTGCGGCTCAACGGAAGTCAAATCTGTTACAAAATTAGTTAGTATTTCTAATACCTTTATAAGTGTTTTTTCGTTTGCGGTACAAGTACAAATATATTGTAATTGTTTGGAATATTGTAGTAAGAGGTTAAGAAACAATTTTTGTTATTTTGGTTGCTAATTTGAAGTCTACATGAATTCTAGTATTGCTTTGTAAAATATATATTTGTGTACATTTTGTACGTTGATTTAAGTTATTAATATTCATTATAAGCACAACAAAGTAGACACGTCAATGTTGAGGAAAATGAATCAAAAGTGCTATTTTCAGTAAGTAGTATTATGACTCATTTTTCCGTCTAGTGGTATATTTACTCACCTCGTAAAGGCTACCGCGGTTTCAAAACTCTACTCTTCCACCTTCAGGTCGTAGATCGAATTTAACAAAAAAATGATAACACATACGTAAATATACACTGTGGCAGTTTGGGAGATATGGTAGAATGGAAATCAACCACGTTCCTACATCTTTATTATTTTTATTCGGCTCAACCAAAGTCAAAAAGTTGAATTTGTGACAGCCACTAAGATTAGACGTGTTTTAATTAGACAGAATTAATCCTCTGGTTATCATTTACCAAAAATGAATTGATTTTTTGTTTGTTAATGACGAATTAATCAGCTAATTTTTGATTTACATGTGTTTGTATTGTCGGCGGATCCATTTGCTTTTGATGTAAATGAGCATTGTGTATTGAGACAAAGTGATGCATGGCTGAGTAGGCATCCAATCATTTCCGGTCCGTTGGATTCCAAGGTTTGTGTGTGCGTGTGTGACGTTAATGAATAGTGATTGTTAATTAGTTTGATAAACAAACATAATGGACATATGCATTTCAAGAATGCTATATTACATTGATATAAATTATTAAATTATTCGATACCATTGTATGAAAGAAATTTTTAGCAAAAATATTGAAAATTGATGGACAGTGTTTTTAAAAAGAATTTTTACCTTTTTCCGTCACTGAATTTATAAAATTAATGATTTCTTAACATGAGTTTCTAGGAACGTAATTGAAATAATTTTTTTTTACATACTGTACCGGAATATATTAAAAAACAACCAAATTCATTAGAATTGGAGCAAATATATTCACATTTCGGAATCCATTTAATGAAAGCAATTTGAATAAAACAAAGTCACGTTTAAAAACACAAATGAAAAAACAAAAGAGCATGTTTTTGTTTTAATTTGATACATATATATCAGGTATTACAATCCATAAGCCGACTTGAGATATGGTCCAGGATTTCGGAAATTTGTAAAATATTTTGGCGGCTTAACAGTTTTTTGCCGCGTCCTTTTAGACTTACATGATAAAGGGCTTAATTTTTTACCATAAATTTGGCGTATTTTGGAACAAGAAATATCTGCAGCTACTGCATCGTTCGCGAGCCTTTTTGTATTAAAAGTATAAGAATACATGTATGGCGAAAATTTGTTTTAACCAAACTTGAAATATACAAACTTATGGGTTTTATTAAATTATTCAAATACGAAAAGGTATAATATGCTATCCTACAGTGTTTAACGTAACTTGAAGAAATGACGCATGCAACGTTTTGATAGTTAATTTAATTAAAGTACGCCCAGAATAAACATATTAGTTTCTATTAAAAATAATAAATTTCAAAAATAATTAAATTGCTTTTCAAAATCGGATCATCAGACTTCGATATACTTATAATGAATATTAATAACTAAAATCAACGTACCAAATATATTTAATACACAATATAGTAAAAGCAATCATGTATGCTTCAAGTTAGGCAACCGACATTACAAACCTTTCCTAAGCTCCCACTACTGTATTTAATAGAGCATAGAATATATTTGTAATTTTACTTACGTATAACGTATATTATTGATTGTTTGAAAACAATATTTTGTAATTTTTGACAGGTTTGACTTTGGTTGAGCCGCATATAAATAATAAAAATTAAAGGAACGTGGCAGATCTCCATCCCGCCCAATCTCCCAAACTGCCACAGTGTATATTTACATATGTGTTATCATTTTTAAGGTATCCATTAGTGAAAGACGACAACTTCATAACATTGTATTTAAATTTATCAATATAATTCATTTAAATTAAATTCGATCTACGACTTGAACATGGAAGAGTAGGGTTTTAAACCGCGGTAGCGTTAACGAGGTGAGTAAATAGACCACTAGACGGAAATATAGGTCATAATTAATTACTGAAAATAGCACTTTTGATTCATTTTCCTCGACATTGAAGTGTCTACTTTGTTGTGCTTATAATGAATATTAACAACCTAAATCAACGTACAAAATGTACTAAAATATACTATACAAAGCAATACAGGAAATCATGTAGACTTCAAATTAGGCAACCTAAATAACACAAATTGTTTCTAACCTCTCACTGCAATATTCGAAACAATTACAATATATTTGTACTTTTACTGCAAACGAACAAACACTTATACAGGTATTAGAAATACAAAGTAATTTTTATCAGTTTGACTTCCGTTAAGAAGCAAAAATAATAGATCAAGGAATGTGGCAGCGTTCTATCGCGCCAGATCAACCAAACTGCCAGTTTATACGGTATTTTCATATTGTGGGTTAAGCATTTTTTTTTTTTAGTTGTAAACGTTATTAGTCTCAATTATTAAAACAAATTTTAATATTCAAATATTTTAAAAAATCAGACTTTTTTGCTTATAATGAATATTAATAACTTTAATTCAAGTATCAATTTTATGTAAAACACAATAAAATTATAGGAAATTAGGCAAAGTTTTTATATGATAGATTAGCATTATATTCTCTATAAGCTTCAACGTTCCAAATATTTAATCGTTTTTTTAATTTTCTGACATTTTGAAATTTAACAATTTCTGAAATATTTTTACTTTTATGCAAAATAACTGTTATGAATAGAACGATTCATCGTTCGTAAAAAATAAATTCAGCAGTAGACAGACACGTCAATATTGAGGGGCATGGTTATAAGTGTTATTTTCAGATCGTTCTTTGCTTTGACCCCACTGATTTTGAAAACAAAATTCTTACTATTTCCTCATGCTATTTACCCTTTAATGTTTTATTTTCGTTTTTCAGTAGTTATGGACACCTTAAAAATGAACACACATATGTAAATATAAACTGTGGTAGTTTGGGTGATTAGGCGGAACGGAACGTTGTCACGTTTCTTGATCTATATTATTATTTGCGGCTCAACCGAAGTCAAACCTATCAAAAATTACAAAGTATAAACTGAACAATGCAATATCAGTAACTCGTTCCATTGACGGTACAAGTACAAATATATTTTACGGTGTATGTAATATTGTAGGGAGCTTAAGAACATTTTGTGTTTTGTTGGTTGCCTAACTTGAAGCGCACATGTTTGCTTTTTCTATATTGTGTATTTAGTAAATTTGGCATGATTAAGTTATTATTATATATTATAAGTATATCAAAGTCTGATTTTGTAAAGAATTTTATTATTTTTCAAATACATTTTTTTAATAGAAACTTATACATTTATTTTGTTCGTTTAAGGCTTTCATCTAATTAAATAATAGGCCTAATTAAATTAACTGTCACAACGTTGAATGCGTTTTATTCAAGTTACGTTAAATGCTGTAGGCTAGCATTTTGAATAATTTAACAAAACCTATAAGTTTGTATGTTTCAAGTTTTGTTAAAACAAATTTTCACCAATCATGTTTTTTAATACTTTTATTGAAAAAGGCGCGCCAACGTGCAGTAGCTGCGGATATATCTTGTTCCAAAATACTTCAGATTTATGACAAAACAATAAAGCCCTTTATCACGTAAGTCTGAAGGGACACTGCAAAAAAGCTGTTATGGTGTCGGTTCCAATATCTTATTTTCTAGTGAAATAGTAATACGCTAGAAACACCATTACAAAATCACCAAACAAATTTTAAATAGACAGAAGTTCAATTTGTGACATATATTAAAAGAAGGAATTCGAAAACAATAGTTTTTGCAAATTAAATTGTTAATTACTAATTTTAATTGAAATAAGATTACTGGTATTACTTATACTTGATGGAAATCCATTATAACAATGAAATAATGTCACGATTTTTATTTGAGTCTTGTCAACCATTGTCAAGGCCTTTTAAGAAACATGTGTAATTAAAGTATCTTATATTTAGTGGCTTTACAATGCTTTAACAAGAGAACCTTGGTTAGCACGACTGAAATAAAAAAGTTATTGTAAATACAAAAATTGTGCTGTTAAATTACATTACACCGTACTATTAATACATCACTCGCTAACATTTTGTAGTGTATAAATATTACACTTTTAGGCGATTGTTAATTTCAACTGCTTTCGATATTTTTACAGGAAAGTTTTCAATAAGGATATCTTCACATGTTTTTACTTTTGCTTACCTTGTGTGAAAGTGCTTCTCATTTTAAAACAGAAGATATATTTATGGCTGCACATCACTCGTGCGTTGCATAGGCCGCCATGCATCCTAAATTTGAATCTCCGTTATTTTGCTCTTTAACATTTGAACTTTGAAACCGGAGTGAAATAATGCAGAATGTAAAACATGTATTAGTCGTATTTTTTTAGGCAATGTTTATTGAAAAGAGAGTAAGTTTCCCCAGATTGTCCCAACTCACTGATGTATATATATATATATATAGGTACTCAGCTGTCTCGCTGACATGATGGAAGTTATATACGTGCACGCAGCTGTGATGGAGGCGCACACAGCTGTCTCGCCGACGTGATGGAAGCGAAATTCACATGTTTAGTGCGTGTTGACCTCACGATGTCGTCATGGAACAGCCCCGGCCCGTTATCACGGTACTCTCCCGGTCCATCCTTGCTGACGTCGTCGGTGCATTCTCGCCGCCATCGTGTTACGTGCCTAGCCCTACCCGAGCCGACGGATAGTGAGTTATATAAACATATACAGTACTTTCATTCAATGACCTACCTCTCTCTCTCTCTCTCTCTCTCTCTCTCTCTCTCTATCTAGCCGCCGCCATCGTGTTACGTGCCCGGGGTCTGTGGATAGTGTGTTATATAAACATATAAAGTACTCCATTCTATGACCTCTCACTCTAGCCGCCGCCGCCGCCATCGTGTTACGTGCCCATATTATGTACTCGACATTATGATTTAGTAAGTGTTGGAAATGAAACAAAGTACCTCAGCAGAAATATGTAAAATCGAAAAGATAGTACTTTCGGGTATTAGCACGCACGGTGAGGAAATGACACGCAGTTGGGGTAATGCCACGCGGACGCGTGCCATTACCCCGCATGTCGCCATTATGGAAAAATCATCATACTCATCACACAAGCATCAAACAAACATTGTTTAATATAGATACTATTAAAAACAAATATATTTTCGAGATATGTATAAAGAAAAGGCTAAATCTAAATTGATTCAATAAATATCTTGAAGCAAACTTTCCAGATCAATTCAACCAAAATTGAAGGTTTTCGAAAGAATTCTTTATAACAACACACTTGTTCCTATTGGCAGTTTCTCATACACTGGCCACTAATAGACCTAAGGGCCTACAGATTACAGAACTTTACACACTTCTAACCCTTATAGGCATCGCTGAAGACAGGTGCGTGTCATTACCCACTGCGTGGTATTACCCTGCTCTCCCTATTACCATCTAGCTCGTCTTATTTCCGACCATCTCACCTTATTTACCTTGCAAATGTAAAGATAAATGTGCTTTTGATTAAAAAAATCACAATAAACTTTCTACAGTAAACCTGAATTAAATTATAGATACCTGAAAAGTGCTAACATATATATAAATATTGCCTTAATTTTGAAGTCTACGTAATTTTTTTTTTATTGTATTGTGTATTACATACATTTGGTACTTTGATATAAGTTATTCATTATAAGCACAAAAAGACTAATTTTGTAAAATAATTAAATATTTATAATTTTTTTAATGATAAAAAAGACTAATAATAACGTTTTCAACTAAAAAAATGCTAAACCCTATATGAAAATACTGTATATACTGTGGCAGTTTGGTTGATCTGGCGCGACAGAATTCCTTGATCTATTATTTTTGCGGCTCAACGGAAGTAAACCTGTTACAAAATGATTAAGTATTTCAAAACTTTCTTATGTGCTTGTTCGTTTGCAGTACAAGTACAAATATATTTGTAATTGTTTCGAATATTGCATTGAGAGGTTAAGAAACAATTTAGGTTGCCTAATTTGAAGTCTATATGATTTCTTGTATTGCTTTTGTTACAGTATATTTTGTACGTTGATTTAAGTTTTTATTATTCATTATAAGCACAAAAAAGTAGACACGTCAATGTTGAGGAAAATAAATCAAAAGTGTTATTTTCAGTAATTAGGATTATGACCTATTTTTTCCGTCTAGTGGTCTATTTACTCACCTCTTAAAGACTATCGCGGTTTCAAAATTCTATTCTTCCTCTTCAGGTCATAGATCAAGCTAATTTAAATGAATTGTGTGGCTATATTTAAAAACAATGTTATGAAGTTCCCGTTTTTGAGCTATGGATACCTTAAAACATGATCGTTTTTTTTAATTTTTGACACATTTTGAAATTTAACAATTTCTGATATTTCTTACTTTTATGCAAAATAACTATGATGAATAGAATGACTCATCGTTCAAAAAAAATTAATTCAGCAGTAGACACGTCAATATTGAGGGAACATGGTTAGAAGTGTTATTTTCAAATCGTTTCTTTGCTTTGACTCCACTGATTTTGAAAACAAAATTCTTACTATTTCTTCACGGTATTTATTAATGTATAATTTTTGTTTTTCAGTTATGGACACCTTAAAAATGAACACATATGTAAATATACACTGTGGCAGATTTGGCGGGATGGAAATCTGTCACGTTCCTTCAAATTTATTATTTATATTCGGCTCAACCAAAGTCAAACCTGTCAAAAATTTCAAAGTATTTTTTTAAGTTAATGATATAAATGATCGTCAGTACAAGTACATATATATTCTATGCTATATTGAATATTGTAGTGGGAGCTTAAGAATAGTTTGTGTTATGATGGTTGCCTAACTTTGAAGACCACATAATTTCTTTTACTATATTGTGTTTTAAATATAATTGGTACGTTGATTTTAGTTATTATTATTCATTATAAGTATATCAAAGTGTGATGAACCGATTTTGTAAATTAATTTAAATATTTTTGTAATATATTTTTATCAATAGGAACTAATACGTTTATATTGGGCGTTCAATAATTAAATTAACAGTCAAAACGTTGCATGCGTTATTTATTCAAGTTTCGTTAAACACTGTAGGCTAGCATATTATACCTTTGCGTATTTGAGTAATTTAATAAAACCTATACGTTTGTATATTTCTAGTTAAGATAAAACAAATTTTCTCCAAACATGTTTACTTATACTTTTATTTACAAAAGGCGCAACAACGTGCACTAGCTTGAGATATTTCTTGTTAAAAAATACGCCCGATTTATGGCAAAACATTAAACCCTTTATCACGTAAGTCTGAAGGACGCGGCAAACAACTGTTAGCCACCAAAATATTTTACAAACTCCCGTAATCCTGAACCATCCTCAAGTCGGCTTATGGGTTGTAATACTCTACCGATTTGTGTAGCCTGTACTCTTACTGCAAAACGCTGTATATAATTCCTCACTTGGTTTTATTTACGGTCTTAAGTGTAAACTGTAAGACTGCCGACCTTACTGTGTTTGCAAAATGAAGGCTTGAACTATTTAAATACATAATGAACATAGATTACACGGTTTTGCTAGTGATGCTATCTGATTTTCCTCAGTTACAAACGTATTGATGGAAATTAGCATTCATTTTTCAACATGTATGAAGTTTTAGAGCTGGTTTTGTTATTGGATATTGCGGGTCGCGTGATGCGATGAACAGTTTTATATTGATATATAACAGTATACGAGAAGTGTTCAGAAAGTAACGAGAATTTTAACTTTATGATCAAAACATTTATTTATTCTTCTACATTGATGTTGTCGCCTTCAAAATAGTCCCCATTGGAGATTTTTGCACTTGTGCCAGTGCTTCTTCCAATCCTCGAAACACTTCTCAATACCAATCTTTGAGATAGCCTTTTAGTTCTTTCAGCGATGCGCTTTTAATGTCATCTAAAGGCTGTAAACGACGGCCCTTTAAGGTTCTCTTTATTTTTAGAAATAGAAAAAATCAGACGGAGCCATTTTTGGTGAATATGGAGGCTGGGGCATCGTTACAGTATTGTTTTTGGCTAAAAATTAACGAACAAGCAATGAAGTGTGAGCTGGTGCATTATCGTGGTGCAAAAGCCATGAATTGTTTTCTACAGATCCGGGCGTTTTTTCGGATTGCTTCACGCTAACAGCGTTGAACTTGTAGGTAGTACTCTTATTGACGGTTTCACCTGGTGGTAGGAATTCATAACGCACTATGCCATTAATATCGAAAAACACAGTGAGCATATCCTTCACGTTCGACCCCACTTGTCGAGCCCTTTTCGGTCTTAGCGAGCAAGAACACCCCACTGGGTTGATAACCCACTATAACTCCATAACTTAAAAGTACTCCATAACTAACTAACACGGTTGTTAGGCTTAACACGGTGATGCGTTAAAAAAATCCTTTATTAAAAAAAAAATACTCCAAACCTAACTGACACGGTTGTTGGTCCTAATTTGTCTGCATTAGCACAATGTGCACAATAGTCGGACTTTAAAAAACAAAAAAATGTTGATAATCATTAATGACGATTAAAAAAAAAAACGGTTATCTTTAATGTATATTATGATTGCTGGAAAAGCTATGACGGGTAAACAGCTAAACACATTAATTTCTGAAAGTTTGTTTTTGTTTATTTGTTTGTTATTCAATCACACTTTAACTACTGAACCAATTGAGATTAAATTTGTATGAACACGGTTAATGTACTTTGAGATAAACACAATACTATTCCAGTTTAATTGTATAATAGTGACTTTTAAATAATACTGTTTTTTATTAAAATATGACAATACTCTGTTTTAGAGTAACGAGTAGCAAAACCTTATGAGTCTTGGCCGAAAACCATAATTCGTATAATATTGTATACTGAAATAAATTAAAATGAAATGAACCTATTCTGATTTTTTTGAAAATCAACTATAAATTTTATTGCTACATTATAATTGCAGGCAAAGCCGCAAAGAATAACAGCTAGAGTGAAGATAAATGCGTGTTTGATAAAAATCACAATAAATTTTTTACAGTAAACAATTTCGAGTTTAAATCAGAGCGTTTTAAATAAATATATCACGAAATTACCTTGTGTGCGTTATTAAGCAGAAATTTGCAACAAAATAAGAACTTGAGTATCTTCTCGTAAGAACAAAAATCAAACCAGACACGAAAATTGTTTGGACTAGTTCGTCATCCATTTCAAAAAGACGGCTAATAATAATATTATAAAACACTTTTTCCGGCCCTTTTTGAAAACTGATGTCTATCGTTATATTTAGTATGTATATATTTAAAAATTTCAATTCGATTAAAAATACGAATTTATATTCTGATAGCCCATCTGATATTCGTATTTCGTATCAAGGTGAAAAAGCTAAGATACTATTGTATGCATATTTAATGCCAAATACTGAACCGAAATCAAATTTCAAAAATTTGAGGTGAAAACGTTTTACATTTTTTTTATAAATTTTGCATGAGCATTATTTTGAAACGGATTAGAAGGTTTTGGCCGATTACAAGCTAGTAAAATGTATTACCAACATAAAATTTTCGCTACAAGTGTAACTCAGTTGAAACGAAAATCGCAAGCGCTGAAGTTAAACACAAACAAACAGACACACACAAATAATCGTGGAAATATACATATATTCCGAAACTTTATTCTTGGATTCATTATGATACCCGGCCTAAGTTTTACAATAATAGCTACTTCAAACGCCTCTTTTCTAATAAAAATTTGCTAAAAATACGACTAATACATGTTTTACATTCTGCGTTATTTCACCCGGTTTCAAATTTCAGATGTTAAGAGCAAAATAAGGAGATTCAAATTTAGGATTCATGGCGGCAGCCTATGCAACGCACGAGTGATGTACGGCCATAAATATATCTTCTGTTTTTAAAATGAGAAGCACTTTTCACACACGGTAAGCAGAGTAAAAACTTGTGAAGATATCCTTATTGAAAACATTCCTGTAAAAATATCGAAAGCAGTTGAAATTAACAATCGCCTAAAATTGTAATATTGATACACTACAAAATGTTATTGAGTGATGTACTCATTAACACAAAAAAACATACATTTTACATTCTGCGTTTTATAACATATATGTAAATATACACTGTGGAAGTTTGGGAGATTTGGCAGGATGCATTGTTATAAAAACATTGCATCCTAATTGAAGTCTACGTAATTTCCTTTATTGTATTGTGTATTACATAAATTTGGTAATTTCATTTAAGTTAATAATAATCATTATAAGCACCAAAAGGTTGATTTTGTAAAATAAAATAAATATTTTTCAATTTTTTTAATTATAGAAACTAATAATACAGTTTTCACCTAACAAAATGCTAAACACACAATATGTCAATACTGTACACACTGTGGCAGTTTGGTTGATCTGGCCCGACAGGAAGCTGCTACATTCCTTGATCTATTATTTTTGCTCAACGGAAGTGAAACCTGTTAAAAATTACTTTGTTTATTTTATAAGATTATAGGTATTTGTTCGTTTTTGCGGTACAAGTAAAAATATATTGTAATTGTTTTGAATATTGCAGTGAGAGATTAAGAAATAATTTGTGTTATTTTGGTTGCCTAATTTGAAGTCTACATGATTTCTTGTATTGCTTTGTTACAGTATATTTTGTACGTTGATTTAAGTTATTAATATTCCTTATAAGCACAACAAAGCAGACACGTCAATGTTGACGAAATAGAATCATTAGTGCTATTTTCAGTAATTAGGTTTATGATATATTTTTCCGTCTGATGGTCTATTTACAACCTCGTAAAGGCTACCGCGGTTTAAAAACTCTACTCTTCCAACTTCAGGTCTTAGATCGTATTTATAATTTAATTGAGTTGTGTGGCCAAATTTAAATGAATGTTAAAACGTTCTCGTTTTTCAGTTATGGATACATAAAAATAATAACACATGTGTAAATATACTCTGTAGGCAGTTTTGGGAGATTTGGCGGGATGGAAATCTGCCATGTTCTTTCATCTTTATTATTTATATGCGGCTCAACCAAAGTCAAACCTGTCAAAAATTACTGCCGTTATTCGTAAATAAGTACTGTATTATCAATATTTGTTCCTTCTACAAGTACAATATATTCTATCCTGTATTGAATATTGTAGAGGAGATTAAAAATAGTTAGTGTTATGTTGGTTGCCTAACTTTAAAGCCCACATGATTGCTCTTACTATATTGTGTATTAAATATATTTGGTACGTTGTATTTAGTTATTAATATTCATTATAAGTATATCAACGCCTGATAACCGTTTTTCTATATTTTTGTAATATATTTTTTTAATAGAACTAATACGTTTATTTTGGGCGATCAATAATTAAATTAACTGTCAAAACGTTGCATGTGTTATTTATTCAAGTTACGTTAAACACTGTAGGTTAGCATATTATACCATTATCATAGCATATTATTACGTATTTGAATAATTCATTAAAACCTATAACTTTGTATATTTCAAGTTGAGTTAAAAAAATTTCTCCAAACATATTTTTTAAAACTTGTATTACAAAAAGGCGCGCCAACGTGCTGTAGCTGCGGATATTTTTGTTCCAAAATACGCGAAATTTATGAACAAACATTAAAGCCCTTTATCACGTAAGTCTAACGGGACGTGGCAAAAAACTGTTATGGTGTCGGTTCCATTATCTTATTTTCTTGTAATACGCTAGAAACACCATTACAAAATCACCAAATAAATTTAAAATAGAGAGAAGTTTAATTTGTGACATAAATTAAAAAACTGAAATCGAAAACTATAGTTTTTGCGTTTTTGTTTGCGTTTCGTTGTTTTTAGGTGTGTTGTCTGTACGTCAGCATGTTTATTTACTCTTAAACAATGAAAACGTAAGTTAGAAGATAAAGAATGTTGGCAGTGCCAAAGCCAAAATTAAAGTGGTTTAGAAAATCCACACAGACTGTGTATATTACGAGACATCTGATTTTCAATCGGTGCCTCTTTCATTACGTTAACTTTAACAAATTAAATTGTTAATTACCAAATTTTAATTGAAAATAAGGTTACTGTAATTATTTATACTTAAGGCAGTTGGTACTTTAAGGAAATCCATTAATTTAATGAAACAATATCACGTTGTTTTATTTGAGTTTATCCAACCATTGTCAAAGCCACTTAACAGACATGTGTAATTAAAGTATCTTAAGTGGCTTTACAATGCTTTAACAAGTGAAACCTTGGTAGGCAAGACTGAAATAGAAAAGTTGTTGGAAATACACAAAAAGTGCTGTTATTACATTATGGTTATTGGAGGTTGTAAAAATAAATTAACACGGAATATAATGCTGTTTTTAAAAAAAAAATTTTTTTAAGTATTTTCTTGGAATTTCTAGTATTTACGATTAATTCAAATTCGATGCATGCTTTTAACATAAATTTATTATGAATACCTTAAACAATTGCGTAACCCATCGAAATAAATTTCTGTATCTTAAAAATGGTAGCCATTTTCATCTTTCACTTTTTTGAATTAATTTTATTTATTCTTACAAAATCTAGGTAAATTTACACTCATTAACAAAGCGAATTCAGTTTTTTTAGTGTAAGATTTTAAAGCGGATAGTTAATTACTATAATCAATTTTTATAGTACGTAATATTAAATTACCGCACCATTAAGTTAACGTACCGTGCTCGTTTCATGAACATCTTACTAATAATACTCGTACATCCTAACAATTTGTTATTGTGTACAATATCGTACACTAACAATTTATAGTGTATCAATATTACACTTTTAAGCGATTGTTAATTTTAACTGCTTTCGATTTTTTACAGGAAAGTTTTCAATAAGGATATCTTCACATGTTTTTATTTCTGCTTACCGTGTGTGAAGCGTGCTTCTAATTTTAAAAACAGAAGGGAGAAGATATTGGTCAGTCTACTGCTTCACTCAAATGCGCACCTAAGGGTTCTTAGTTCTGCGGCTCGTTGCTTTTCCCTTACTGTTACACTGATCTCTCATCCTCATTAGTCTAACTGGCATAATTTATGGACGTTAAGAATTCACAATTGCAGTCTGATTTGATTAAAACTTTGCATACAAATCGATTTTAGTTATTAGCTTGGACAAGTTCGTTAACCAACAAAATTCGTTTAACATTTTTAAAATGGCGGTTATTTAGAAATTTTAAAAACACGTAACGTTTATGTCTTACATTTTTAAAAAATCTGATTATACCGTAATAATCAGCGTTAAAACTGCATATATTAGCATTTTGTATTTTCAAAATTAATTGAAATTAACGAGTTTAATTTCACGACAATAATGTTATTTTTGTGTTTCAGTGCAGTTTGTAAGTCTATAAATGGGGATATATGCAGTTTTTAATGGTGATTATGGTGAAATAATTATTTAAATAATCGGTAAATAATTTTGGAAATCCGCTTGTAGTACGTACACGATACAGCTGTATGCCTTTATTATTGTGAATGTTAATCGTTTGTTATTTTGACAGCGTGTTCGATAATTATATAAGCTCGGACAGCGTTGTGAAGTTTTTAAATACAAACACTTCCCAAAGAATTAAAACGGTTTAGAGGCCGCGAAGATCGAGAACTTGCAGAAGGCACCCTTGTTTCTTATATATAAGCGCGGACAGTGTTGTGAGGTTTTTAAATATAAACAATTCGGAAAGAATTAAAAAACGGTTTAGAGGCCGCGAAGATCGAGAACTCGCAGAAGGCACCTTTGTTTCTTATATATAAGCGCGGACAGTGTTGTGAGGTTTTAAATATAAACACTTCGGAAAGAATTAAAACGGTTTAGAGGCCGCGAAGATCGAGAACTTGCAGAAGGCACCTTTGTTTCTTATATATAAGCGCGGACAGTGTTGTGAGGTTTTTAAATATAAACACTTCGGAAAGAATTAAAACGGTTTAGAGGCCGCGAAGATCGAGAACTTGCAGAAGGCACCTTTGTTTCTTATATATAAGCGCGACAGTGTTGTGAGGTTTTAAATATAAACACTTCGGAAAGAATTAAAACGGTTTAGAGGCCGCGAAGATCGAGAACTTGCAGAAGGCACCCTTGTTTCTTATATATAAGCGCGGACGGTGTTGTGAGGTTTTTAAATATAAACACTTCGGAAAGAATTAAAACGGTTTAGAGGCCACTAAGATCGAGAACTTGCAGAAGGCACCATTGTTTCTTATATATAAGCTCGGACAGTGTTGTGAGGTTTTTAAATATAAACACTTCGGAAAGAATGAAAACGGTTTAGAGGCCGCGAAGATCGAGAACTTGCAGAAGGCACCCTTGTTTCTTTACAATATTCCGACAATTTTCCGAGTGTAAGCTTGCCCTAACAATACTAAAACACAAAAACGTTTCATTGAAACTTGCCTAAATTTGGCGAAGCCGCACAGACAGGGTTTCCGTTGTGTAAGCACAGATGAATATATTTACTGTTTCCTTACCGCTGAACGCGTAAAACTTTCCCAATTATACTTTGTCACAAAAAAACTCATTTCTCAAAAGCAAACTTAGGGCGACTGTTTCTTTTGGGCTGGACAATAAATCTCTGCCCGTACAGCCGGGCGGGCGGGTGTTTCTTTTTTTATTGATTTAAAACAATGTCACGAGGAAAAGTAAGATTTCTTTCAAATTAATTACACATACGTATAAATATACTGGCAAGAATACAAAAGGATATTTATGAAGGCTAAACAGTGAAAGCTATTTGTTTAATTAGTTCTCTGGATCGTGTGTTTAGCTAGGTTATTGTAACAGGTAATAAGCATTTGTTTACTCAAATTATAGTTTATGAAATTTTCTCTTCTTTAACTGTTCTTTTAAAAAATGCCATAACAAGTAGGTATTTTGTTGTTGTTAAGTTTCTGCAATTTATTTTAATAAATATTTTTTCCATTTTAAGCTCAAGAGCTTTTGTGTACCATTATCACTTCACCTTAAACTGACTCAAGCGCCCTTAAGGAGCTCCAGAACCTTGTGTAAGTTGTCCTAGTTGAACTCCTCATCTCGTTATTGAGATCCAAGAGTCTCCTTTTTTTCATCAAAACCAAGCAATCAATGGTGTCGTTTCAACACCCCGCACAAACGACACTCAGGTGAGATTTGTAACAATTCCACCTTACGTAGATGGTTTCGGATGTGGCCGTGTCAGGTGATCATGGCAACGACCTGCCTCAGTGACCTGCTGTTTAACTGAATAAGCGTCCTTGTCAGTACAGGTTGTGTTCGAGAGAGAAGAAGTTCCCCAATCTTTGGTCAGGCAATTATATTGATATAAATTATTAATTATTCGCTATGAAAGTAATTTTTAGCACAAAATATTGTAAATTGATGGAAATTGTTTTTAAAAAGTATTTGTTTTTATCTTTTTCCGTCACTGCATTTATAAAAATAATGATTTCTTAACATGATTTTTACGAACGTAATTGAAATACTTTTTGTCATATACTGTTCCGGAATATAGAAAAAAAACTGCCAAATTCATTACAATTGGAGCAAATAATTTTCACATTTAGAAATACAGTTAATGAATTTAATTTTGAATAAAACAAATTTACGGTTTAAAAGCGCAAATGAAAAAACCCAAAAGCATGTTTAGATTTATTAGGTTTACTTTCGTATCATAAATTACAAATTATCTTACTGAATGCATTTATAAATTATGTTTTATGACGAACTAAATGTAAAAACTATGTATCATTTTTTTCTCTCCCTTTTTTGTTTTAATTACTACAGTTTACACACGACAATTAGCATAACTAGTTTTCAACAACATAACCTCAAACTTATTATAGTCTATCAGCTGATCTTAACAACTTAATACAAAACAAATGATCTTTTAATATAACTACACAAATTAGATTTACGCTTCATTCTATACACTTAAATCTGCAAACGTCTTCGTTGTTTCCGTAGTGTAGTGGTTATCACGCTGTGTCTCACACGCGCATAGTTCCCGGTTCAATCCACTCGTCCCGCGAAATCCGACATTAAAACCAGATTTAAAACTTGATACATGTTGAAAAATAATTGATAATTGGCTGGATAAGTTTGTAACAGAGGGAAAATCAGACCTCGTCACCTGCAAAACCGTGTAATCTATTGTTCTTATGTATTTAAATAGTTCATTCGTATACCCTGCAGGGGAGTGCAGACTAGCTGCACTTATTGAGAGGATTTAGACGTCCCTCGCGGTACCCGAGTCTAACACACACTGACACTTGCAACACTACACTTACGATTTTTAACACCTTACCCTCACACTTACACTTACGGATGCGATAATAGCCTCAATTTGCTTTTCGCCTAAAAATTACAAAAAAAAATAAATAAAAATATATATATGACAGCCTAGAACCTTTAAATTAACTCGAATAAATAAAGAATGCAACTTTTTGACAATTAATGTAATTATTATTTAATCAGATGAAATTCATAAGCTCCACTATTTTTGTCTCAATATTCAAAACTTATTAGTCTCAATTAAAAAAAAAGTTAGAAAAATTAATTTACATTACAAATTCCGTTCATCAGACTTTGATATACTTATAATGAATATTAATAACTTATATTATCGTGCCAAATTTATTTAATATACAATATAGTAAAGGAATCATATAGGCTTCACGTTAGGCAACCAACATAACACAAACTGTTCTTAATCTCTCACTACAATAATAAATACACCGTAGAATATATTTGTACTTGTACTGTTAAATGAACAAATATTGATGTCATAATATTCAACTAGTTTGTAATTTTTGATAGGTTTGACTTCAGGTTGAGCCGCACATACGAGATAATATAATATAGATCAAGGAACGTGACAGTGTCTCATCCCGCCAAATCATCCAAACTGTTACAGTTTATATTTACATATTTGTGTTTAAGGTGTCCATAACTGAAAAACGAGAATAAAACATTAAAGGGTAAATAGCGTGACGAAATAGGTATGCATTTTTTTTCAAAATCAGTGGAGTCAAAGCAAAGAAACGATCTGAAAATAACACTTCTATCCATGTTCCCTCAATATTGACGTGGCTACTCCTGAATTAAAATTTACGAACGATGAGTCAATCATCATAGATATTTTCCATAAAGTAAAAAAATGTCAAAAATTGTTAAATTGCAAATGTGTCAGAAAATTTAAAAAAGTTTAAAATTTGGAACGTTGACGCTTACAGAGAATAAACCAATTTTCAACAACCATCACTCATTTTATTCGTCATAGTTGCAATATTTGCCTTAACCGATTTCGAAGAAAAAAATTAATTCTTATCACTTCTTCATGCAACCCTTTACAACAAGGGTTCCCAACCGGTGGTACGCGGGAACGTTTCAGGTGGTAGCGTGAGTCAAAGCGTTATATGCAAAGCGAGGACAGTCCAATGGGGAAACTGCTCGCTTCTTTTTCGTAGCGCTATCTACGAAATAAAAAAAATTGTTTGCTGATTAAGAATGGTTGTCAAGATTGGCTTATTTATCTAGCCGACATTTTTGACAAACTCAACATACTGAACTTGGGACTTCATGGACCAAACACAACAGCCTTCACAGCCAGTGACAAAATAAACTCCTTCAAGAGAAAGTTGGTCATGTTTTGTTCACAAATACAGGAGAAGAATTTATTTGCATTTCCCACTCTATCATCATTTTTGAAGAAAATGAAATACCTCCAATGCCAGATGTGGTTGCAGATATCATTGTACACTTCTGGAAGACCTTCAAAAAGCTTTAAGATGTATTTATCTGAAGATTATTCAAAAGTGGACTGGATCAGAAATCCTTTTTCGGGAACCTCACCAAATGAATTGGAACTAAAAGAAAGTTTTATCGATCTTACAGAAGATAGATCCATGAAAGGTTATTTTAAAGAGAAATCTTTAATTGAGTTCTGGATTGGATGTAAAACCGAGTACCCGTTGATCTTTCGGCTAGCTCTGCTATTTTTGATACCATTTGTTACAAGTTACTTGTGTGAGAGTGGATTTTCTGAACTCTTGTACATAAAAAATAAACATAGAAGCAGAATAAGTGTTAAAGAGGACTTAAGAGTGAAGATAAGTTCCATTACTCCTAATGTTGATATTTTAATCACAGGCAAACAACAATAAATTTTACACTAAAGACTATAAAAGTATATTTTGTATGATGATTAATTTTTGCTGTTTTACTAATTTTTCATTTGTATGTTTTTATACCTATGGGTTTAATAAATAAAACTATAAATTAATACCATTTTCATCTTTGTATTTCTCCTTTATTATAAGCATGTTATAAATAAACAAATATCTAACTATTAAATATGAAGTTTTCTCAGGAATTTAATTCAAAAAGCCTTTGAACACTTTTAGAAGAGTAAATGTTATACGTTTATTACAATATTTATGTCTGATGGAACGCCAAAATTTCTCAAAAGTCAAGGGGTACGCAGGTGCAAAAAGTTTGGGAACCCTGCTTTACAAAATTTCTTTTTTAAATTATAGATGCCTGAAAAAGGGCTAAAATATCATATAAAACATTGCCTAATTTGAAGTCTACGTAATTTCCTTTTATTGAATTGTGTATATTTCAAGTTTAGTTAAAACAAATTTTCAACAAACATGTTAAATTATACTTTTAATACAAAAGGCGCGCTAACGTGCAGTAGCTGCGGATATTTCTTGTTCCAAAATACGCCAGATTTATGGCTAAACATTAGGCCTTTATCACGTAAGTCTAAATGTCCCGCAAAATCCAACATCAAAACCAGATTTAAAACTTGATAAATATTGAAAAATAAATGATAATTGCCTCAGATAAGTGTGTAACAGAGAAAATCAGACCGCGTCACCAGCAAAACCGTGTAATCTATTGCTTTTATGTATTTAAATAGTTGATACGTATACCCCGCAGGGGAGTGTAGACTAGCTGCACCTATTGAGAGGATTCCCACGCGGTACCCGAGTCTAACACACACTTTCACTTGCAACACTACACTTACGACTTTAACACTTTACATTCACACTTACATTTAGGAGACGATACTAGCCTTAATGTCGTTTCGCCTTAAAATAAGAAAAACTTTTTTTTTTTTTTTTTTGCAAACACAGTAAGGTCGCCAGTCTTACAGTTTATACTTCGTAAATAAAACCAAGTGAGTAATTATATAAAGCGTTTGTAGTAGGAGTACAGGCTACAGAAATCGGTAAGGTATTACAACCCATAAGCCGACTTGAGCGATAGTTCAGGATTACGGAGTTTGTAAAATATTTTGGCGGCTTAACAGTTTTTTGCCGCGTCCCTTTAGACTTACGTGATTAAGGGCTTAATGTTTTGCCATAAATCTGGCGTATTTTGGAACAAAAAATATCCGCAGATACTGCACGTTGGCGCGCCTTTTGTAATAAAAGTATAAAAAAACATATTTGAAAAAATTTGTTTTAACTAAACTTGAAATATACAAACTTATAGGTTTTTATTAAATTATTCAAATACGTAAAGGCATAATATGCTAGCCTACAGTGTTTAACGTAACTTGAATAAATAACGCATGCAACGTTTTGACAGTTAGCTTAATTATTGAACGCCTAAAATAACGGATTAGTTTCCATTAAAAAAAATTACAAAAATATTTAAATTATTTTACAAAATCCGTTCATTAGACTTTGATATACTTAAAATGAATATTAATAACTTAAATCAACATTTCATTTAATACGCAATATATGAGGGCGGTTTGATAAGTCAGGGCAGTTGATATTTGCAAAATATTACTAGATCTAAAATGTTACAACCAAGTAGCCTACTTTAATATTAAAAATAAACTGATATCTTAGTGATATGTAAAAATTTATTACTAATACATTAGTTTCACTTTACTATTATTAATATAGTAATTATTATAAAAGTGATTGTTGGTCCTCCAACTATTTGTCATGTACAATAATTGTTAATATTCTAAGTTATAAATAATGTGAAATCTTAAAATTATAGTAACACACTCAGGGTTTACTAACCTTCTCGCAGTCCTGTTTTCTTCAATCCAACAGAATTTTGGTCCGTAACAATATTTTGTCAATATATTTCAAAACTTGTATTTGTTTTTACATCTCAATTCTTCATTGAACTACTTTTTGTAATAGAAAATCCAGACACAAATGAATAAAATATATTATGGTTATCAACATTGGCATAACTCTCAACCTAGGAAAAAGCAGTTAACTTTGCATTTTTCAAACGAAAATTGAATTTGAAGACGCATTCATATACAATAAAGTATCGTATTAATGTGTCACTCAGCTCGTATTTCAACATATTAGAAACTATTCAACACAGTATTTAATATTTCCTGTTTTTTTAAAATCTGCAATGAATCTAATATACTTCTTCCAGTCTTGTTTTCTCCAATCCAACAGAATTTTTTTCGTAACAATAAATTTCAAAATTTGTATTTGTTTTTACATCTCAACTCTTCCTCAAACTACGTTTTCTAATAGAAAAATCCAGACACAAATGAACAAAATACATTATTAATATCAACACTGACATAACCTTAACCTAGGAAAAAGCAGTTTACTTTGCATTTTTCACTCGAAAATTGAATTAAAGACGCATTCATATACAATAAAGTATCGTATTAATAATATCACTCTGCTCGCACTTACAATACATTAGAAACTTTTCAACTGTGTCCACTTAATATTTAATATTTTTTTAAAGTTTGCAATGAATATAATGCATTCCAACATCGCCGCTTATAACACAACACAGTTTTCTAAACCCAAATATTCCAGCGTTCTGTGAACCTGATTTCTTGCCTCCGTTGAGGTCGAAACTCGAAGCGGAGGCAAATTCTAGCTCTGGAGGCATATCTTAAAGAATGACATGTATAAAGAGGCAATGTTTAAAGAATGGCAAATCTATATATATATATAAATACACACACACACACTCAGCAAGTGCTGGCACAAGTACAAATCTCCAATGGGGACTATTTTGAAGGCGACAAAATCTATGTTGACGAATAAATAAATATTTTGTTCAAAAAAATAAAATTCTCGTTTACTGTTTAAAAATAAACACACCTCGTATACTGTTATATATCAATAAAAACATGTTCCTAGTATCACGCGACCCGCAAAATCCAACATCAAAACCAGATCTAAAACTTGATACATGTTGAAATATAATTGCTAATTGCCTCGATACGTTCGTAACTGGGGAAAATCAGCTCGTGCCACCGGAAAACCGTGTAATCTATTGTTCTTTATTTATTTAAATAGATCTATCCTTCTTTTTGCAAACACAGTAAGGTCGGCAGTCTAAGAATTTACACTTCGTAAATAAAACAAAGTGAGGAAATATATACAGCGTTTGTAGTAGGAGTACAGGCTACACAAATCCATAAGCCGACTTGAGAGATGGTTCTGGATTACGGGAGTTTGTAAAATATGTTGGTGGCTTAACAGTTTTTTGCCGCGTCCCTTTAGACTTACGACATAAAGGGCTTAATGTTTTGCCATAAATCTGGCGTATTTTGAAAAAAGAAATATACGAGGTTTCTGCACTTTGGCGCGCCTTTTGTAATAAAAGTTTAAAAAAACATGTTTGGAGAAAATTTGTTTTAACTAAACTTGAAATATACAAACTTATAGGTTTTTATTAAATTACTCAAATACGTAAAGGCATAATATGCTAGCCTACTGTGTTTAACGTAACTTGAATAAATAACGCATGCAACATTTTGAGGGTTAGCTTAATTATTGAACGCCCAAAATAACGTATTAGTTTCCATTAAAAAAATTACAAAAATATTTAAATTACTTAACAAAATCGTTCATCAGACTTTGATATACAGTAGAAACTCGGTTAACCGTCACTCTTTTAACCGTCACTTCTGTTATCCGTCATCATCCAACATAGTCAATAAGTAATTTTGCGAAGCGCGATTATTGTTCGAAGCGACTGTCGGAGCGCCGTAATAGGAAGCGAGTGTACTCGCCAGGTTACTGATTAGTATTGATAAGTACGTTGTGTATCTCAGTAGTGTTTGTTGTGTCGAGTAACCGCTGCTTGTATATCGGTGTTTACTGTATTACCGTGACGTTGTTACTGAACTGTGGTGTTACTGTACTGTATTGTACCGTTGTTTCTGTGTTTTATTACAAAGATGGCTGAAAAGCGAAAACGTCTTGTGCTAGGCTTAGATCAAAAGCTTGAAATCATTAAACGTTTGAGGGAAGGTGAAACGGCGACCAGTATTGCTCAGATTGTTGACGAAATAGTAAACATTTGTACCAGTGGACCTACCAGTGAATCACTGACAACAGAAGAAGTAACGGATTGGCTGGAATGTGACAAGCAGGATGAAGGCTTTGAAATTTTGAGTGACGATGAGATTATTTCAAATGTCCTTGCCATTGAAGAAGAGGTTGATGCAGACGAAGTCGAAGATCCTACGATTGATGAAAAGCCGACTACAAGCCACTCCGAAGCAGAGACAATGCTATCAAAGTGCATAGACTGGTTTGAAAGACAAGAGGAAGCAAGTGCAACACAGATTTTACTTCTCCGCAAAATACGGAACATTGCTGCGCAAAAAGCCCGAGCCTCGAAGAAGCAGAAGAAGATGACCGATTATTTCAATGCATAAATATTTTATAACGTAAGCATAATGAGGTTAATGTACAGTACGGTTTAATGTAGCCTATTTAAAATATATAATCAATGCATTATTTACAGTACATAGTAACATGTTTTCATTATTGTTTTATCCAAAACCAGTGGGGATTTCTGTTATCCGTCTATTCTCTTAACCGTCACAGTCCCGGTCCCGGCGGTGACGGTTAATAGAGTTTCTACTGTACTTATAATGATATACTTATAATATTAATAACTAAATACAACTTACGAAATATATTTAGTACACAATATACGTGTAGTAAATGCAATCATGTGGTCTTCAAGTTAGGCAACCAACATAACACAAACTATTTTTAAGCTCTCATTACAATATTCAATATATCATAGAATATATGTACATCTACTGTCAAAGGAACGAACATTGGTTAACTGAATTAAAAATAAAATATTTTAAAATTTTTGACAGGTTTGACTTTGGTTGAGCCGCATATAAATAATAAAGAATAAGGAACATGGCAGATTTCCATCTCGCCAAATCTCCTAAACTGCCCACAGTGTATATTTACATATGTGTTTATCATTTTTAAATGTATCCATAACTGAAAAACGATAACTTTTTAACATTCATTTAAATTGCATTCGATATACGACCTGAATAAGGAAGATTAGAGTGTTGAAACCTCGGTAGGCTTTACGAGGTGAGTAAATTGACCACTAAACTGAAAAATGGGTCATAATCCTAATTACTGAAAATAGCACTTTTGATTCATTTTCCTCAACATGGACATGTTTACTTTGTTGTGCTTATAATGAATATTAACAACCTAAATCCACGTACAAAATGTACAAAAATATACTGTACAAAACGATTTGTGTAACCTGTATTCGTTGAAAAATAATTGACAATTGCCTGGATAAGTTTGTAACAGAGGAAAATCAGACCGCGTCACCAGCAAAACCGTGTAATCTATTGTTTTTTATGTCTTTAAATTATTTCATACGTATACCCCGCAGGGGGGTGCAGACTAGTTACACCTATTAAGAGGATTTAGATGTCCCTCGCTGTACCCGAGTCTAACACATACTTATACTTGTAAAACTACACTTACGACTTTAACACTGTACACTCACACTTACATTTAGGAGGGATAATACCTCAATGTGCTTTTCGCCTTAAAATAAAAAAAAATAAGTAAAATAAAATAAGTAAATACAATCAAAATAAAAGATCTGTTAAATTTGTTATAATATAATATGCTAACCTGCAACGTTTAAATCAACTTGAATAAATAAGGAATGCAAGTTTTTGACAGTTAATGTAATTTTAGCGAATTTCCATTGACAATGAACGATTTAAGGTGACATTATGGTAAAACCCAGACTCATGATGTCTGATATGAGCGTCTATCCTGGTCTTTAGATCACTTTAAAATCTCTCTGTAGTAGAATTGAAGAAACGTTTTTTTCGCCGCAATAAAGAGAGCTCATCCAAATCGTGTATAAAATCAGTTTTTATTTATACAACGTTTTGTCATTATTTTGTTTATTTAAAGAATTGTACGCTAAAGCTATTGAAATTAAAGTTTCTTCATCGGTACGGAAACTTGGATATCAACATTTATAATGATTGTCGTTTAAATACTACAGACACGTGTTTTAAATTAAAAATCACATGTTACAAAACCAGGTGCCATAGAGAAGTCTAGTGTTACACAATAAAGGTGCCGTAACGATGTTTCATGTCACAAACCAGGTGCTGTAGCGAAGTCACAGCGAATATATTGAAAAAACCAAATTCATTAGAATTGGAGCAAATATATTCACATTTCGAATCCATTTAATGAAAGCAATTTTAAATAAAACAAAGTCACGTTTAAAAGACAAATGAAAAACAAAAGAGCATGTTTTGTTTTAATTTGATATCATAAATATCAGGTATTACAATCCATAAGCCGACTTGAGATATGGTCCAGGATTTCGGGAATTTGTAAAATATTTTGGCGGCTTAAGAGTTTTTTGCCGCGTCCTTTTAGACTTACATGATAAAGGGCTTAATTTTTTACCATAAATTTGGCGTATTTTGGAACAAGAAATATCTGCAGCTACTGCACGTTC